>JABSTQ010002621.1:0-65269 GCA_013358835.2 Ixodes persulcatus | reverse complement strand
TTTTATGCTTCTTTCGAGCACAATAAACCTTATTTCAGATAACTAACAATAGTATAAAAAAATTTAAAAAGTGCAGGTATAGCCAGTTGAGTGTCGGGTCCGATCAAAGCCATCAGGGACTTGTGGGACCAGACCCTTCACTGGAAAATACAAAAAAGGAAGTTCGCACGGAATAACATCACGTGCAGAAAAAAAAAAGAACAAGCAAATAACATACAGACGATTGACTTGACAGGATGTAGTCGGAATGTTTGTGTCAGTGATTTGGGTGAAGCAGTGAAGATGAAACTATATCAAACGTTGTCTTGTCTTGATCACTGTGTCAATTACTGTCATTAATGTCATAAAAGTAAAAAAAAAAACACTCATGCATGAGTTATTTTAAAACACTGTATGAATATATTCGGTGACACAGTTCTTGAATTCATGAGTCTTTCTCTGAAATATTTTATATGTTCAGTAAAAAGACACACAAAAAACACTTATTAGTAGAAAGAAAATCAGTCAATCAACGGGTCGAAGACAACGAAACTTCACGCAATAAATGCAGTCGTCATTTGGAATGTCCAGCGATTACAACAAAAAGCACGTACAGCACCATATTACAAGAGAAAAGGAAAATAACGACATGGGAAAAAGTCACTATCTAGCCAGATTGGAGAACATGTTTCTCAGAGAGATCTTCAACATTTTGTTTGAGGTAATGGCAAGCAGAGCAGCTGGAACGTCGTTAAAAACTTTTGGCACATAAAAAGAACGCATGCTTTCGCCATAGTGAGTTCTCACTCGAGGAGATTGAAAACGCAGAACAGATCTAAGTTCGCGAGATGGACTGGCCGAGACCTTAAACTCACTCTCCCAGAAGTGTCGCCAAATTACCGTTTGAAGAAAAAGTGAATGAAAACGCGGTAACTTAAGCGAAGCAATCAAGCTCGCACTAGATGAAATGTGTGTGTTGTATGCTACACTCTTCAGAATTCCCTTTAACGTACGATCAATTCTTGAGTGCCAAAAGAGTGGACAGTTAAAAAATACGCTTATGCCATACCTTAGTGTACTAAAGGCTAACGCGTGCATAATGTTCTTTCTAATTGACAAAGGTAGAAATGATTTTATATTGTAAAGTAGACAAAAGACAGTTCTCAATCGTTGGCATATATATGACATGTGAGAGTTCCATGAGATGAACAATTGGAGTTGTGGAGAAATAGCTGAGATGTCAAGCTTACATGTTTTAAAGGGCTATGAAAGCAGACCAGCTTCGTTTTTGAAGCATTTACTCGAAGCTTGTTGGCGAAAAACCAGTTCATTATTTTAACAACATCGATATGAAGCATTTCAATTGCGCGCTCGTACACTAGATGTCGAGAAAATATAAGGGTGTCATCGGCATATTGAAAAATTTTGGAAGTTGTGATTGAAGTTGAAATATCATTTACGTAGATGTTAAAAAATAATGGAGACAAAATAGAGCCATGTGGAACTCCGGAAGTTAAGAACGCGAGGGAGCTGCGTACGTTACCTACTGAAACAACTTGGGTACGATTTATTAGAAAACTCTTTAACAATGCATGAAATGGGCCACGAAAGCCCACTCTGCAGAGCTTGTCTAAGAGGATGTTATGGTTTACGGAATCGAACGCCTTAGCAACGTTGATAAAGAGTGCGCACACAAACATGTTATTGTCAAAGGAAGAGCGTAGAATGTCCGAAAATTCTTCAAGAAGATTAATGGTACCACGACCAGTGACGAAACCGTATTGATGTGTCGAAATTACACTGTATTTCTCAAGGAACCCAGACGTAGCAACAAATATATGTTTTTCCAAGATTTGTGAAATGTAGGACAATATTGAGATAGGCCTGTAGGATGAAACATGGTTTGGTACTCCACCCTTAAAGAGTGGAATAACCATGGCCTGCTTTAAGTCGTTTGGAACTTCTCCAGTTTCGAGAATGTTATTTATCATTACAAGGAGAGCATTCTTCAAAGAGCCATAATTTCGGCATAAGTCACGCACTGTTATTCCATCGACACCGGCCGACCTAAAGCGCTTGAAGGAAAATAGATAGGACCGCAGCTCTGGCTCTGAGAGAGGTGGAAGAAAAGCGGAATCAGAGATAGATAAAGTGCCGTCTGCCGGATCCTCATCACTGTCTATTGAGAGTGCGACTGAATTCGCGAGGAACACATTAAAGGCATTGACAGTAGAGGTCAAGTCCGCCCCGAAATGTTTTTTCAATGTCTCAGTCGAGTCCTTTTTTTTATGTCCACGCAGCTCATTGACAATTGACCAAGTTTTTCTGGAATCAGCACGTGCGTTTGCAATCCTTTTGGCATAATATTTTCGTTTTGCTGATCGAATAAGGGCATTCACCCTGCTTCTTTGTATTTTACATTCTATTTTGAGATTGGCAATGTTGGGAGAGCGCCGAAACTTTTTCCACAATTGTTCTTTCTGCGTTATACTGCTAAGAATATCTGAAGTAAGCAAAGGCAGTGAGGGTTTACGTTTTTTAACATATATAACGGTCATCGATAACTCCCGGAAATTTCTAATGATGTCTACAAACATTGAGTACAAGTTCGTGCTGTCAACCGAGGATAGGAATCCATTCCAATCATATTCTTTAATTAGTCGATCAAAAGTGTTGAAGTCAACCCGCTCTAAACGACACGCACTCTCGAAATAATAATAATAATAATAATAATAATAATAATAATAATAATAATAATAATAATAATAATAATAATAATCAATATATCAATCAATCAATCAATATTTATTTGGTGCCCAGGAACGACCTGACGGTCTTGGTGCTGGCGCACCCCAACTACAAAATAAAACACAAAATATTACACAAGATACGTAACACAAGAAGCGAAACATTTAAATACACACAGGAAAGGGAAGACTTCAATGCATAGCACAAATTGGCAACGCACAGGAGCTCACGCAACGCGCAGTCGTACATCGCCCAAAGTGGATGGCAGGCATCGATTGAGAAATTAAGAGGAAAAGACTAAGGTTGAACACATTCAAATAGGAATGACTACGAAGATGAACAGTGAATTCCGATCGTAGACACTGCGACGATAAAGCAAAAAAAAAAAAAAAAAAAAATTGGGAACAAACGTTGATCAAAAACTGGATTGACGACGCCACGATGCGGAAGCTTAGAACAAGCAAGAGAATATAAAGTCTATGATTTGTGAGGTCAGCTCACATCGAACTAGAACAATGTTCGAAGCGAGAGGTGAAACGCCTGAAAGCAGGAGTCAGAAATATCTAATTTCTCCGTGTGCACGTTGTACAGTTCTGACGACCTAACGAGGGGGCATTGCTTGTTAAGGTTATTGGTCGTATAGAAAGGTGATCTGAGTCTTGCATTCACACGTGGAATTCTCAAATTCAAAGCAGACAAAAGCGTCGAGGAGTCAATCAGTCCGTGTAAGACCTTGTACAGAAACAAGATGTCAGCCTTTTCGCGGCGCTGGCAAAGGCTCAGTATATTTACTCACCTCAACTCAGCTTCATAGCCCGAAAGATGCTCGTTCACAGCAAGATAACGGTACTTAAAAATGGAGATAAATTTTTGTTGTACACGCTCTATTCTTGATGAATTCGTAAAACAAATTCCGTTCCACACAAAGGACCCATATTCCAGCTGCGAACGGCACAACGCGCAGTAGAGCGTAAGAAAGGCAGAAGGGTTGGAGAATTCTCTGGTCAGGCGGCATGAAACTCCCAACATGCGCAATGACGTGCAGACTACCTTTGTCACATGATGATCGAAACGCAGGCTAGAATCGAATATGACGCCGAGATCTCTGATTTGGGAGACGCGAGACAGTAAATCTCCATGAATACGATAGGGGTAGCATACAAGTTGTGATTTTCGTGAAAGGGTCATAACTTTAGTTTTAGTGCGATTTAAGGAAAGCTTGTTACGTTTACACCAATCGTTGAACAAGTTCGCGTCGTTCTGGAGTTTAATCAGTCGTCAACAGTTCGTATTTGAAAACCGGAGACGACGGACGAAAAAGGTGTGTTGTCCCCTTTTTCGTCCGTCGTCTCCGGTTTTCAAAAATGTGTAACATCAACCAGCTCGCCTGCCTACTTACTCTATCTTCAGTTCGTATTTCCCGGTATATTTTGGTGTCGTCTGCGTACTGCAAACAAAAAGAATCAGACACGACATGTTGGACGTCATTGACGAATATGGAAAATAGAAGGGGGCCTAGAATGGACCCTTGAGGTACGCCTGAGATTATCTTGAAGGTTGCGGAAGTAAATTTATTGACGCGGACATAGTCTTCTGTGTTTAACAAGTAGTTCTTGAACCATGCGAGAACCTGTCCGCAAACACCGTAATAATAATAATAATATAATAATAATAATAATAATAATAATAATAATAATAATAATAATAATAATAATAATAATAATAATAATAATAATAATAATAATAATAATAATAATAATAATAATAATAATAATAATAATAATAATAATAATAATAATAATAATAATAATAATAATTTTATTCAACGGAAGTAAATACGCAAGATACAGAGACAGGTCTGTCCAAGCCAATGGAGGCTTGACGGACAGGACCCGGCAGTCGAACGACGGGGTTGATAGCATCAACACAGATAACCAATACACTTCAGCAGGAAAAAAAAAAGTACAACAGAAGCAGAAAGTAGAACAAGTACGGTATTAACACAATCAGACTGATAAATTGTTCAATAACTTCTTAAATTTTCTCTCGTTAATAACTTCACCAAAGAAACAATCGGGAAGTTTATTAAATATGAAAGGGACATAGTAAGAACGTTCACGTTTAACGTAACTTGTAAAACACCGGGGGACCTGAAATCGATTCGTTCTACGCAAATCTCTTGGGGATACATGGGGTTGTAAGAAATCGCTAACCCAGAAGTGTCGTAAAACGACACATTGCAGAAAAAAAGAGTGGAAGCTTAATAATAATAATAATAATAATAATAATAATAATAATAATAATAATAATAATAATAATAATAATAATAATAATAATAATAATAATTTTCATTTCATTTATTTGGATAGCTTCATAACACTATAAGGTGACGGGTCGGTCAAAGCCAGTAGAGGCTTGAAGGACAGAAGCCAGCAAATGGAATGTCACAGATAGCAGAAGAAGTCCGTAGAGCACACATTCAAAACATGTATCTTACTATACGAGAAACAGAAAATAATCATCTCACCATATCCCAGCAAACATATTAGATACAAAATATCACACAATTATTGAAATTGTACAGTGAATTAGGGCGTAAAACTGTTCAATAGATTTTTCAATTTTCTCCTCTTTTGCAGCTTTAAAGAAGTGGTCGGGGAGTCTGTTAAAAATGTATGGCACATAATAAGAGCGCTCTCGCTTATCATATCTTGTGAAACACCTGGGGATTATGAAGCGATCAGAGGTACGTAATGGCCGGTTCACACATACAGCGGAGCGCTACGTTAGCGCTCCAAGGAGCGCTCATGTGGCGCTTCATAGCGCGTGATGTAGCGCTCGGTTAGCGCTCTGTTAGCGCTACAGAAGCGCTTTGTTAGCGCTCTGACGCTCCCTGTGCCGTGCTTGCACCTGCGGACCAGCGCGTGCACGGCAATTTCTTTGTTGTTATTTTTCTTTTGGCATTGAAAGAAGAGGAAGTAAAAGAGCCGTTCTCCAAGCAAAGGGTCGGGCAGGCGGTCCAGAGTCATGAACTCTGAGTGACTAATTGATTGGGTACGACCTCATCGCTTTCTATTTGATATGCATGTCCCCGGTTTCAAAGACACGCAGCTGAAAATAATCGCCTTCAAAAGAGCTCTGTGTCTCGGTCCCTCAGCCTAGGAACAAGGTTCGCCGGGTACCCGTTGGTATGTCGGTGGCGAAAGATTTCGCGCACCCAGAAGGCTAATCGCGTATGTAGGAGCATTTGTCGCAGTTCTATCTCAGCATCCAACATGTCCGCCATGGTGCTGCTGATGCACACCCAACCACAGGAACCGGAACCACAGTGCACGCGCTAATCCGCAGCACCGCGGTACAAGGAGCGCTAACAAGGCGCTACTGGAGCGCTAACAAGGCGCTACTGAAGCGCTAACAGAGCGCTACTGAAGCGCTGACAAAGCGCTACAAAAGCGCTAATCGCGCGCTATATTAGAACTAAGTCACGCGCCAGAAGCGCCACATGAGCGCTCCTTGGAGCGCTCACGTAGCGCTAACTTAGCGCTCCGCTGTATGTGTGAACAGGCCTTAAATCTCTGCGGGGCACAAAGGGATGTTTAAATTCGCTACACCAGAAATGAGAAAGCACAACACATTGCAAAAAAAGTGAATGGAAGTTAGGCAGTTGTAGAGCCCCAAAGATGTCAGCTTCGGGTGCAAGACAAGATCATAATGATAACCAACACTTCTTAACAAATTCGGTCAAGGATGCGGTCAATTTTAGTTTGCCATATTTCTGCACAGTTACCAAATAATGTGATGCCATACCTTAGTATACTATAGGCAAGAGCAGTTTACTGCAAATGGCATAAACACCCTATTATTGTAAAGTAAACGGCACACGCTGCGAAGCTTGCCAGAAACATGGGTTAAATGCGTCGACCCCGACAAATCAGAATCAAAGAATATGCCTAAGTACTTAACAGTGTCAACATATTTCAGGGAACTACATGTACAATCAAGGCAGCTGGATCTGTGTAACACAAATGATGAGTCCAATTCTACACTCTTCAGCGGATTTCTGAAGCAAACAAGTCTAGTTTTGGATGTATTAATAGTAATATAATTGTCATAAAACCAGTCCATTAGTCGTGCAGAATCATGTTGCAATAACTGCACGGCTTGGCGGTAATTAATGTGACTAGAGACAAGTAATAATAATAATAATAATAATAATAATAATAATAATAATAATAATAATAATAATTATTATTATTATTCCGCTTTCATGTTTTTTTCGATATTTTTGGGCCCGTCAAAGCCTATGTAGGCTTGTGGGACATGGCCCGGAAGAGGTAGTAAGTGATTAGTTAGCAAACTAACACCGATAAACAGTCATAGTTGTCCGGGGTGGGGGAGGGGGGTAGGGGAGGCGGCGGGCAGTCAGTCACTTTGTACATGGCACGGATAGAGATAGTAAATTACAGTGGACCGGTAGAAACATTATAGACACATGTACAGGTACATATAGAGATACACAAAAAGTGTACATATAGATATATACATGCCACAGACAGAGATAGTCAATCACAGTGGACCGGTAGAAACACTATAGAGATATATACATGCAAAATAAAAACAATTCCGACAAGGTTGTCAAAAAAAGAAAAAGGTAAGGAAACATTAACGAGTACTTAAGGTAGAGTCCAATCAATTAGAAATTTTTTTAGTTGCTTTTTTGAGGTAAGCGTAAAAATATCATCAGGAAGCGAATTAAATATTTTCGGGACATAAATATCACGAGTAGCTTGTCCGTAGCG
Organism: Ixodes persulcatus; assembly: GCA_013358835.2. NCBI lineage: Eukaryota > Metazoa > Arthropoda > Arachnida > Ixodida > Ixodidae > Ixodes > Ixodes persulcatus. Next base: position 57,743 of record JABSTQ010002621.1, on the reverse strand, counting down.
AGTATAAGAACGAGGTACAACATAGCGAGGACAATCTCTTAGAACTCAGGAGGACATAAATGTTCTTTTTGAAATCATCCATCCAAAAGTGGCGCAAAATTACTGAATTCACGAACAACTTCTGGAAGGAAGGCAAACCAAGATACTCAAAGATATTTTCGGATTCTGTCAAATCACAGTTATACGCCACGCTCTTCAGTAAGTTCCGCAGAATATTATCGATGCGTACTTGCCATCTTATGGGGCAATTTGAAAGAATAGTAATACCATATCTTAAATCGCGGTATGCAAGACTGCTGGCAATAGCTCTGCGCACACAGATCGGAGCAAGATGTCTAATGGTGTACAAAAGCCAGGCAGTACTTCTGAGTTTGCTACAAATATAGGGCAGGTGGGTATTCCAAGCAAGGTCGCTGTCAAAATAAACTCCCAGGTATTTAACTGAATTGACATAAGAAACCGCCGTACAGGAACAAGAAGTACAATCAGAGGTACGAATGAACAGAGGAATGCTTGTCACAGTTTGTTTTAAAGGATTTCTAAAGCATACTAAACTAGTTTTTGAGGCGTTAACTTTGATACGGTTGTCACGAAACCAGTTCATAGCAGTGAAAACAGCTTGTTGTAGTATTTGTACGGCTGATGTGTAGTTGGTGTGACACGCGACTGAAACTGTATCATCCGCATATTGAAATATATGACAATTTAAGATGTTTTTTTCAAGATCATTCACATAAATATTAAACAATAAGGGGGAAATTATGGATCCTTGTGGAACGCCACACGTCAGAGACACCTGTGCGCTCTACTTTAGACCTCCCAGAGCAACAACCTGGGAACGATTAGAGAGATAATTTGTAAGAAGTGTGTGAAAGTTGCCACGAAATCTCAGCTTGTGCAATTTCTGAAGCACTATACTGTGGTCGACCGAGTAAAAAGCTTTATAAATATCTAAAAATAGGGCGCAATTGTATAGATTATTGTCAAAAGCAGAATGGAGGAGGTCGGAAAATTCTTCTAACAGTGAAACAGTTCCAAGACCCTGTACAAAACCGAATTATCTCGGTGAAATTAATGAGAACTTGTTGAGGAATCCTGACATAGGTATTAGCAAGTGCTTTTCCAGAAGCTGACCTATGACAGGCAATATGGAGATTGGTCGATAGTTTTCATATTTGTCTTTTTGACCCTTTTTGAAAAAAAGGCTTAACAAGTGCTGTTTTTAAGGTTCTAGGAATTACACCGGTCGTTATGAAACCGTTTAGCATGAATTAAAGAACCGTAGTTAAAGCCGCAAAATTTCGTCTTAGAAGTCTGATCGATATGCCATCAATTCCGTTTGGTTTCGTTTCTTTGAAGCTAAACACCAGAGAATGCAGGTCATCATCAGTGATGGTTGGTAAAAGTGCTGATTCTCAAATTGAATTATTTAGGCTGCAAACGCCGAGAGAAGCCTCAGATGTTACTCGTGCTGTGCTTGCAAAATAATTGTTGAATGAATTTGCAACTAGCTGGGGATCATCTTTAAAGTACTGCAAGGAAGACTCTGGATGTGTAGTTTTCCCACGCAGTTGGTTGACGATGGACCACGTCTGTTTGGGGTTATTTGTGGCTTTGTCAAACTGTCCTCTAAAGTAACGCCGTTTCGAAGCGCGTATCAGCTCACATACTTTATCATCTTTCTATCTTAAATTCTAGGTGGAGCGCGCTATTGTTCGGGGCACGCTTGGATCGTCTCCACAACAGGTCTCTGTATTCGATTGCTCTAATAATATCTGCAGTTATCCAATGGCTTTCTTTTTTTCTTTTCCTAAAACTGATTGGACGCTTCGCCTCATTTCTGAAAAACTGGATTTGTTCGCAAAATGTCTTGTACGCTTGACAAGCGTCGTTTGAGTCAAGCAACGATGACCACGTGAAAGATTTTATAGACAAGTCAAGTTTCCGGTGATCTACGATCCAAGCGTCAGTCGTTTTATCTTCGCCTGGAGCGTTTTGCGTATCATGACGGGACAACAATGGTGTCCACTGACATTCTGTAAAATAATGGTCTGCCAGTTTTTGATTGATTACGCAGGATTGAATATTAAAACTTGGACCACGCACGTTTATGTGATCAAGACACGATGCAACTAGTGATCCATTTAAAAACTCTTCCCTTGTTGGAGACTGAATGCTGCATTCAATACCATGAGAATAAAAAAGTGTAAGGTAATCAATTACTACTGGTTTGAAAGAGGCTAATGTATCTATGTTAAAATCCCCCACCACACACACCTGTTGTTCTAACGTCCATGATGATACGACCTTTTCAAGTTCTAGAATAAAATTGGAGGCACTGTTGGACGGAAGGCGATAGACGGCCATTAGCAAAAACGAGGCATGTTTCGTGATTATCCACAAAGTGACAGATTCAGCATAAACGAAGGAAATGTCCAATCGGGATGTGGTGTATACGTCTCTAACAAAAACTGCAATTCCGCCACCGCGTCTGTCGGGGCGTGGATAGCAGAAAGAACGGTATCCAGGCAAAACAAAAAGCTCCAGCGACTCGGAGGGAGTATTGATTTCTGTTAGAACAAAAGCGTCAATTAAGTCGTTTAAGTTTCGAGCAATCATCAAAAACTCATCCCAGTATTTTCTTATACTACGAATGTTCAGGTTGAGCAGTCCAAATGAATTACCAGAGGTATGGCTAAAACAAACTTTGAATACGCATACATCGGGAAAGGTGAAAAAACTGGAACCCATGAGCTCACTTGATCTTGTATAAATCGCTCTTTCTTGCAATTCGCAACTTTCGGCGATGGTGGTACCGCGGTGTGAGAATCGCGCTCCCTAGCTCCTGGATGATTGGCCTCATAATAAACGGGCTTGCCTGCACCTTCCTGGCGTGAAAAAATAATGCGAGGCTCTAATGCTGCTCGTATATTAGCGGCGAGATGTTTTGGTGGCGCCCTCCTGTGGTTCCCCCTTGTGACGTCATTACCTTGCAAACAACAAGTTCGATAGTGTTTGTTATTCGCATGATGGAAGCTTGAAATCATTGCGCTCTCAAAGGAACACTGCCAACACCGTCAAAATTAAAGCTCTTTCATTCCTCTTATTTCCGTCGATGATAAATCCCCTTTCCGACGTCATAGTCAGCGTTCGGCCAATCGTGGAAGGCCGACCACAGCGACGCTTTCGGTCGCGCTTGGGGCTAATAGCAAAACTAGAATTACTTACGCGTCGCAGACCCAGCCTCGTATCGCTGTTCTACGACGATCATCCAGATGACAGCCATTTTGATAGGCACCGGTGCGGCCCCTATGGGTCGTGAAAGTTGCGAATATGAATAACGGTTGTTCCCTCCGACTTTTTGACGAGGATTCTCCATTCCTTAGTCCAAACAAATTTAAAATTTACTTCGCGCGCCTTCCCTTTCGCTAGCCAGAAAACTTCCCGCTTTGCTTGCGTTAAGTTTTCGTTGAAGAACAATTTCGGCAGTGCGTCGTTCTCAGAAAGGGCGCGCAGTTTCTTTCTAGCTGCAAACCATCGCTCCCTGATTGCGACATGGTTGAACTTTACCAGGATTTTTGGGATTGTGTTCTGTTTTGCAGGAAGGCGGTGAATTGACTCAATGTCTGAGTGTTGAAATCCCTGCAAGTCGAGTTTCGCCGCGATTTCCGACAGACGGCCTGTCAGATTCTCGTTCTCTACAACTGGAAGGCCGCAAACCTCCACATTGGCTCTGCGACACTGCTGCTCGGATTCGCTTATTTCAGCGCGTAATATCTCAAGCTGTGTGGCTTGGGCAGTGACTGTATCTCGCAGAACAGACACTTCAGATTCGCCCATATTCGCGTGTAGGCTTGCGAGTTGCGATGCTTGGGCAGCAACCGTAGCTTTCAAAGCTGCAACTTCAGATTCACAAGCCTTTAGAGCAGTTTCGCCAGACTTCAAGCCCTCCATCACGGTGTCATATTGCTTGGACACAAATGACACTGTGTCTTGCAGCTCGCTTATAGTCTTATTCAGGTTTGCCACTTCTGCTGCTAGGGGCAGTAGGTCTTTGGTCTGGCTTATCAGAGCTTCGACTTTCGAGCTAATGTCAGGTAGAGCTTTAAGCTGGGCCTGAATGGCAGACAGCTGTGATGAAACGCTTGCGTCAAACTGCGTATTGTCTGTTTGGCTACTAAGATTGCCTCGCTTACTGCCAGGCCTGCAGCTCTTGCACTTCCATACATCTCGTTTTGTATCACTCATCGCATTAAATGTGTTCGGTGCAATGCCCGAGCAGCCCTGGCCTAAATGATAGCTACAGTAACATTGAGAACACGTCATGAATCTACCGTCAGCAGGCGTTGGCTTGTGACATGAGATGCACTCGTTGGAATCATCCATTGCAACGCGAGTTAGTGCAGGTGATGCTGTAGCAGTTACTCGAGATGAGCGGGAACTCGGAAGCTGTCGGTGGTGACAACGAAGGTCATGAACAAAACACTGCCGAAAACCAGCGGCGTAGTGGCAGGAGGCGTGTCACTGACCAGGAAAGACCAGCAATGAGCAGCGTTGTGGCGGAAAGCAGCAGGATGGCCTGTCACTAAATGGAACCGCAAAAGACTTGGAAAAGCCTTCTTTGGGTTGTATAGTGGCGAGCTTGAGGCGATTTAGACACAGCTTCTGTGTCACGTATGTCGTCCTGAGTCGAGCCTTCACGAGAGCACCTTCCGAAAGCGGCAAAGTTAGTAATCTCCAGCGAAACCTAGCCGCCGACAGTGCCGACGATGGCTTTAGGGTCCCTGTTCCAACCGTAGAATTCGGTTGCAGAGGATGACGACCCACGTCTTGTCCTCGGTGTCAGTCGACGGGGCCTCGGCCGGTCTCAACTGGCGGCAGCAGGATGCGAAGGGGAAGCAATCGGTACCAAGTTGAGGAAATAGCACTGTAGTATTCTGAGTTTAGCTTTAGCCAACTTTAGCGGTCGTACGGGCACGAATTCAGAACGAGAAAAGCGCGTGCCCCACTCGCGGTGGCGCGTGCTCAGCTCGTGCGAAGATCGCTTTAGAACAGTTGACCCTGAGATTTGGAATAAACAAGTCATACCGTCACCGGTGTCCTTCCTCGCCCTCGGCGGGGCCCGCGTCCTCGCGGGCCCCCGCCGTTACCGGGTCGCCTGAGTGGATAAACCCGACGTCAACTCCCCGGTCTCGACGACGGCTGCAGCAGCGGCTGCCACTCCTTTCCCGACTTGACAAGGCAAGACATCGCCACCACCGGTATTCAAGACAATCCACGCAGCCCTGCGCCGGTACCCGACAGCACCTCTTGAACCGCCACCTCACTACCAACACCGGCCACCTCCGAAAATACAAAATGGCGACGAGGATGGGATGAAAAAAAAAATTGCTGTCTCTGAAGGCCAGCTGCCTCGGCCAGGGCTTATTTCTTGCCTGGAACAATGTTCACGTCATCGCAGGGCGGACGGAACCAAAAACAAAATGCTGTCTCGCAAGACCAGCTAACTTTCTCAGGGCTTATTTCTTGCCTGGAACAATTGATTCAGGGACGCGCTGCGTCCGAAAAAACAAACAAGTAAAGTTATAAAGGAAATGAACTCGGCGTTCGAAACGTCAGGCGTACAGGAGTTCCGAGACGCTCTGGTTCGGAGAAACGAGTACTACCTGGCTCGAAGTTGGCTGCACGAAAAGACCAAGAGAAAAGGAGAAAACCAAACGCTAGCTCGACTGGCCCGAAATAGTCATAAAGAAACGCCGTAAGGCTGCGAAGAAACAAACAAACAAGTAAAGCTATAAAGGAAATGAACTCGGCGTTCGAAACGTCAGGCGTACAGGAGTTCCGAGACGCTCTGGTTCGGAGAAACGAGTACTACCTGGCTCGAAGTTGGCTGCACGAAAAGACCAAGAGAAAAGGAGAAAACCAAACGCTAGCTCGACTGGCCCGAAATAGTCATAAAGAAACGCCATAAGGCTGCGAAGAAACAAACAAACAAGTAAAGCTATAAAGGAAATGAACTCGGCGTTCGAAACGTCAGGCGTACAGGAGTTCCGAGACGCTCTGGTTCGGAGAAACGAGTACTACCTGGCTCGAAGTTGGCTGCACGAAAAGACCAAGAGAAAAGGAGAAAACCAAACGCTAGCTCGACTGGCCCGAAATAGTCATAAAGAAACGCCATAAGGCTGCGAAGAAACAAACAAACAAGTAAAGCTATAAAGGAAATGAACTCGGCGTTCGAAACGTCAGGCGTACAGGAGTTCCGAGACGCTCTGGTTCGGAGAAACGAGTACTACCTGGCTCGAAGTTGGCTGCACGAAAAGACCAAGAGAAAAGGAGAAAACCAAACGCTAGCTCGACTGGCCCGAAATAGTCATAAAGAAACGCCATAAGGCTGCGAAGAAACAAACAAACAAGTAAAGCTATAAAGGAAATGAACTCGGCGTTCGAAACGTCAGGCGTACAGGAGTTCCGAGACGCTCTGGTTCGGAGAAACGAGTACTACCTGGCTCGAAGTTGGCTGCACGAAAAGACCAAGAGAAAAGGAGAAAACCAAACGCTAGCTCGACTGGCCCGAAATAGTCATAAAGAAACGCCGTAAGGCTGCGAAGAAACAAACAAACAAGTAAAGCTATAAAGGAAATGAACTCGGCGTTCGAAACGTCAGGCGTACAGGAGTTCCGAGACGCTCTGGTTCGGAGAAACGAGTACTACCTGGCTCGAAGTTGGCTGCACGAAAAGACCAAGAGAAAAGGAGAAAACCAAACGCTAGCTCGACTGGCCCGAAATAGTCATAAAGAAACGCCATAAGGCTGCGAAGAAACAAACAAACAAGTAAAGCTATAAAGGAAATGAACTCGGCGTTCGAAACGTCAGGCGTACAGGAGTTCCGAGACGCTCTGGTTCGGAGAAACGAGTACTACCTGGCTCGAAGTTGGCTGCACGAAAAGACCAAGAGAAAAGGAGAAAACCAAACGCTAGCTCGACTGGCCCGAAATAGTCATAAAGAAACGCCATAAGGCTGCGAAGAAACAAACAAACAAGTAAAGCTATAAAGGAAATGAACTCGGCGTTCGAAACGTCAGGCGTACAGGAGTTCCGAGACGCTCTGGTTCGGAGAAACGAGTACTACCTGGCTCGAAGTTGGCTGCACGAAAAGACCAAGAGAAAAGGAGAAAACCAAACGCTAGCTCGACTGGCCCGAAATAGTCATAAAGAAACGCCATAAGGCTGCGAAGAAACAAACAAACAAGTAAAGCTATAAAGGAAATGAACTCGGCGTTCGAAACGTCAGGCGTACAGGAGTTCCGAGACGCTCTGGTTCGGAGAAACGAGTACTACCTGGCTCGAAGTTGGCTGCACGAAAAGACCAAGAGAAAAGGAGAAAACCAAACGCTAGCTCGACTGGCCCGAAATAGTCATAAAGAAACGCCATAAGGCTGCGAAGAAACAAACAAACAAGTAAAGCTATAAAGGAAATGAACTCGGCGTTCGAAACGTCAGGCGTACAGGAGTTCCGAGACGCTCTGGTTCGGAGAAACGAGTACTACCTGGCTCGAAGTTGGCTGCACGAAAAGACCAAGAGAAAAGGAGAAAACCAAACGCTAGCTCGACTGGCCCGAAATAGTCATAAAGAAACGCCATAAGGCTGCGAAGAAACAAACAAACAAGTAAAGCTATAAAGGAAATGAACTCGGCGTTCGAAACGTCAGGCGTACAGGAGTTCCGAGACGCTCTGGTTCGGAGAAACGAGTACTACCTGGCTCGAAGTTGGCTGCACGAAAAGACCAAGAGAAAAGGAGAAAACCAAACGCTAGCTCGACTGGCCCGAAATAGTCATAAAGAAACGCCATAAGGCTGCGAAGAAACAAACAAACAAGTAAAGCTATAAAGGAAATGAACTCGGCGTTCGAAACGTCAGGCGTACAGGAGTTCCGAGACGCTCTGGTTCGGAGAAACGAGTACTACCTGGCTCGAAGTTGGCTGCACGAAAAGACCAAGAGAAAAGGAGAAAACCAAACGCTAGCTCGACTGGCCCGAAATAGTCATAAAGAAACGCCATAAGGCTGCGAAGAAACAAACAAACAAGTAAAGCTATAAAGGAAATGAACTCGGCGTTCGAAACGTCAGGCGTACAGGAGTTCCGAGACGCTCTGGTTCGGAGAAACGAGTACTACCTGGCTCGAAGTTGGCTGCACGAAAAGACCAAGAGAAAAGGAGAAAACCAAACGCTAGCTCGACTGGCCCGAAATAGTCATAAAGAAACGCCGTAAGGCTGCGAAGAAACAAACAAACAAGTAAAGCTATAAAGGAAATGAACTCGGCGTTCGAAACGTCAGGCGTACAGGAGTTCCGAGACGCTCTGGTTCGGAGAAACGAGTACTACCTGGCTCGAAGTTGGCTGCACGAAAAGACCAAGAGAAAAGGAGAAAACCAAACGCTAGCTCGACTGGCCCGAAATAGTCATAAAGAAACGCCGCAAGGCTGCGAAGAAAAAAACAAAGCAAAAAACGTTCAAGATGCGCCGGTTCTTGCCAACTATGCGACCGGGACGCAGAGCTTGCCTTGAAACTGTCGTTGCCCTTTTCGAATCCCATCCTCGTCGCCATTTTTATAGTAATCTCTTCTACGCGACGGTAGGAAAGGAGAGGACGCTAACAGCACTCACGTGATGTGGCCGGGTAGGAAGCCGCGGCCCCGCGCGTTCGGGGCTTACGAAGAATGAGACAAAGACATGTTGCCTGGTGGGTGTCCCGTAGTTCTCTGACGTCGCTGACGGACGGTGGCTCTTTTATTAACATATGTCACGTGACATCATAGATGCATAAACACACATAAGACAACATAAGACAACCCGATAAACCCACCATAAAAGCATACTAGACAGAACACACGTTGCGCCATCTGGTGGCAAAATCACTTATCACAGATCACTACAATTCTCCCTTTCTTAATATTTTTTTTTTTTACACAAACATAATGGGAGAATAAAAGTCAAACAAAGAACACAAAAGCACTCTAACACACGCCCCTATTCTCCCTTTCTTAATTTTTAAACATTTTCTAAAGTGAAAGGTAAGTACAACAAAAACACGACTCTCGGGTTTCGTAATGAAGACCCCAAACTAAAAAAGATCAAGTCCGGTGTCTTCAGTCTTCAGTCCAAGAGCTTGTTTTTGGAGATATCTCTCCATGTGTTTCTTATATTCCTCCAAATGTCTCCAATGAGTCTTTGTTTTGCATCCTTATATAGCACTATGTCATAGCATGTTAATAATGAAAACGCTTTAAGTATATATATAAAAAAGAAATCCTTGGCCAAGGTAAAAAGACGTCCATGACAAACACCAACTCTTGACAACACCTAACTAACCACAAACAGTTACTAACATACACTACACCTGTGTCATGGACATCAAAACAGGAAAACAAAGGCAAACAAACTTCAGTCCAAATCTGTAGCAACTCGAGGCAGGCTATAGGAAATCGGAGACTGTGTTTGTATCTGATGTAGAAACAGCCTATGGTTTTTGTCATACTGTGGTGACATGGATGAAAAGAGCTACGGGAATGCTCACGTCGAAAAAAATTTTTTTTTTTATATAATGTTGTAAACTTGTGGTACTGCTCAGCGACGGCCAGACGATCGGCCGTCTCGTTGCCAGGAACGCCGCTGTGAGCCGATACCCGGTTCCATATGTTACAATTTTTTTTAACGGACAAGGGGAGAGAGAAAAAAAAGAATGTTTTTTTAAGCGTTGTCTTTATTGTGATGAACTTCGAATTGTGTTTTGTGGTTTGTTTTCCTACGTTTCTTTTTAAAATTTTAAGGAGGGAAGAGTGTAGTGATCTGTGATAAGTGATTTTGCCACCGGATGGCGCAACGTGTGTTCTGTCTAGTATGCTTTTATGGTGGGTTTATCGGGTTGTCTTATCTTGTTTTATGTGTGTTTATGCATCTATGATGTCACGTGACATATGTTAATAAAAGAGCCGCCGTCCGTCAGCGACGTCAGAGAACTACGGGGCACCCACCAGGCAACATGTCTTTGTCTCATTCTTCGTAAGCCCCGAACGCGCGGGGCCGCGGCTTCCGTATACCCGGCCACATCATGTGAGTGCTGTTAAGGCCGGTTCAGACACTTGCGTTTGAGTGCGTTTGACTGCGTTGCGGCGAGAACCGAAAGCGAGTCACCGGCACATCTGTGCTTCGTATGAAGCGTGGAATCCAATTGAAGGAATCATCTTGGCACGCGACATAAGCAGCAGGGATGTCCTGGTGTCTCGCTGCCGCAACGCAGTCAAACGCAGTCAAACGCAACTGTGTGAACCGGGCTTTAGCGTCCTCTTCTTTCGTACCGTCGTGTAGAAGAGATTACTGCAAGCACACCGTGAGATCTGTGCTCGTAATGACCGCACGATTCCCACCGTGAAAGCAGTGTGTCCAGAGATCGTGGAGACTGAAGGTGTAGGCGATTGACGAGAGCGGCGAGATCTGGCGAGATGTTTTGGTGGCGCCCTCCTGTGGTTCCCCTTTGTGACGTCATTACCTTGCAAACAACAAGTTTGATGGTGTTTGTTACTAGCATGGTGGAAGCTTGAAATCATTGCGCTCTCAAAGGAACACTGCCAACACCGTCAAAATTAAAGTTCTTTCATTCCTCTTATTTCCGTCGATGATAAATCCCCTTTCCGACGTCATAGTCAGCGTTCGGCCAATCGCGGAAGGCCGACCACAGCGACGCTTTCGGTCGCGCACGGGGCTAATAGCTGAGTGGGCGTGTAGCGGTGGCCTGGAGCGATGTTGAACACTGCGATGCCAGGCACACAAGTGGCGTCAATGGACCTCTTGGCGAATATGTGCTGCCACCTAGACACGCGAATCGGTTCGAGACTAGGTGACTGGAAAACAACGCGCGCCCACGGCCTCTCCCACCCGTTCCACACCCAAAACGTCAGCTACCTCCTGTTCACCCATTGAGGCGATGTGACCTATAGATACGGCTCCCCCAAGCTCACCTTTGTCCCTATCGTGCGTAATCTTCCGCCAGAGGTCGACACAACGAAACCGCTCAAAGGCGAGAAATGCAAGATGGCGGATTGTTTGGAACTAGATACTCTCGAACCCAGGCGCATGAAATACTCCGCGCATGCGCACCGCGTATTTCTACAAAAGGTCCATTGTACTGAGGTAAGCTGGCCAAAGGGAACATGGCGGCGATCGTGCAGGCAGTTCAGCGATCGCCTCAGACGATATGCCCGCCTTACTTGGATGGTAGGACGTCGATCGACAGCCCCATAGAGATTCTCCTTCTTGTCCAGATGGTAGGACCTCGCAGAGGATTTAAGTCGACGAAATCATCAAAATAAAGGCTAATAATAATAATAATAATAATAATAATAATAATAATAATAATAATAATAATAAAACATCGGGTGACAATATCTTTATTTGGCTCTGGAGAGCTGCGGCCCCGCGGAAAGGCAACCGCCCGGACCTTGGAGGCCCGCGATGCCACGTCTATACTTCGTTTCACCTTATGTGCGAGCGAAGGCAAAACTGGAAGCGCGAGCACGGAAGCTCCGTGCGTTCAGGCTTTGCTCGAGTGCGCGAGCTGGGGAGAATGAATGAATGAAAACGTTTATTGGAAAAGAACTCCGATGACCGAAGTCATCGCAACGCGGTGACCTTGTGGTCTGGCGTCGTCTTTTTGGGAAATCGGGGTAGGGGGTTTAAATGCAGGAGGTCAGACCGCCTGTAGAGATATACTCTAATAGGGATCTCAGCACCCGAGTCTTTCGTTGGGAATCACCCGCCGGGTGCGTCCAGTCCCGGAGATTGCTCGGCCGGTCGATTTGTTCCATCTTGCTGAAGATGAGGCACCTGTAAGTTTTGAGACCTTCGCAGTCCCAGAGTATGTGGTGCAAACTGTGGCGCGAGTCCTCCTCCCTGCAAAGTTTGCACCGGGGGTCAGGTGGTACTGCGTAAGGGTGTTCTTTCTTGAGGGCATAAAGTTCGAATTTGTATTGGAGGTTAGGAGTCACCGCTCCGCCAGTGCGAATGCGCCGTAGCAGCACCATTTCTTTTCTTCGAAATGTGTCCTTCGGGATAGGGTGTTCCTCTGGGGACCAGGATCTTCCTAGGAGGCGTTTCCTTGTTCGTTGGTCTAGGCGCAGTTCTTCAACGGGGTCGTATGTATCCTGGTCCTCATGAGGATTGTCGTTGCAATCGCTCGGTTGCGGGTGTGACGGGCTGACGTCCGAAGGCCGGGGCTGCAGGGACGGTTGCGTGAGGTTTCTCATCGCCTGCTGCGCGGCTTCGTGTGCAAGCTCGTTGCCGGGTATTCCCTCATGTCCGGGGACCCACCTGACGCTGATCCTGGACCCCTTGTTCCGGTATAGTCGGATTGCGGAGTCAAAGATTGCTTTTATGGTGGGACTTGCAGAGTACTTGTGTTGTCTAAGTTCTCTAACCACTTCTTGGGAGTCTGTATAGAGAACTAGCTGCTGGTCAGTTCCTAAGTAGGGTGTAGCCCCTTCAATGGCCTGCAGGACAGCCTTGCACTCTGCATATTCTGGTGTGTGATGGCCTAGGGGATTGCCTTGGGTCACTGTCCAGGTTGCGTGTTTCTTGAGGTAGGTGACTGCAGTGGCCCAGCCTGTGGTGCCGAGGCTAGCGTCTGCGTAAGCCACCATGTTGTCAGGGGTTGTTAGCATCTGTGCTAGGTCTTTCTTGTGTTGTCTTGCGTAATGTTCCCGGCGTTTCTTGTGTCTATCTGCATCCATGTTCTTAGGTAGGGGTTTGGAGCCTTCTGTCACATCGATGAGTTCCCATTGAGGGGGTCTTTTGGGGATTGGAGGATCTGCCTGGATTTGTACGCCCATGAATTTCGCAATCATCCTGCCTTCGTTTGTATGTTGTAGGCGAGAGGCTTGAGCGTCTTTCTGCTGCTGGATCAGATCAGCGATATCCGGGATGAAGATACACTTGGCCAGCTCCTCTCTCCGGGTGTGTTTCGGGAGTCCAAGGATGGTTCTTCTTGCTTCATTTAGCAAGGTCTTGAGTCGGTTGTAATGTCGCCGGGTGAGGGGATAAAATCCCGCCGCATAAGTAATTTTTGAGACAAGCACTGACATGACCAGCTTCTTTGCAGTCTTTTCCCCCGCTCCGCCCATCTTGGGTGAGATGCGCTTAACAAAATTGATGCCTTGTTTCCATTTTTTAAGTGTTTCGGTGATCCAGGCTGTGGTGTTCTTTGGCGAGTATTCAAAGTTTACTCCTAAAATTTTTATGGAGTTTTCTCGTTGGATCGGGTTTCCGGCAAAGGTGAGCCCTAGGTTTTTGTTGTTCTGATTCCTTCCATATATTGTGTACTTTGTTTTTTCAGGTGAAGGGTACATTCCTACTTCGTTAAGGTATGATTCGATGGTGTTGAGTCCTCTTTGCAGTGCTGCTGCTTGCAGTTCGGGGTTCCCTTCGTGTGTCCATATGGTCACATCGTCTGCGTACGCAGTGGCTTTGAGGTGGGGAATTTCATACAGTTTCCATAAGAGCGGTGCCATTACTATATTGAATAGAGTTGGGGATAGTACGGCTCCTTGCGGAACGCCAATGTTGTTTTCGTGTGTGCGTCCTTCCCTGCCGTCTTTGCCATAACCAGCTCTAATCTTGTAGGTGCGTCCCGTGAGGAAGGATTTGACAAAGTCGAGTTGTTTTCCGTCAAGACCCTGTTGTTCCATCTTGTCTATTATGGACTCATGGGGGACAGTATCGAAGGCCTTTTTGATATCTATGGATGCAATCACTCGCATTTGTTTCTTGGCTGGGTGCATGTCAACGACGTCTTTATAGATCATAGATAAGCTGTCATGAGTGCTGAGATTTGCCCTAAAACCTGTTTGCGTGGGATGGAAGATGCCTAGATTTTCTGCGTTGTATTGGATTCTGGCAAGCACCATACGTTCAAGGAGCTTACCCATGATTGATGTAAGCGAAATTGGTCGTACGTTTTTGGGGTCCGTCGCTGGTTTCCCTGGCTTGGGTATGGGAGTGACGAGGGAGAGCTTCCATTCTTCTGGCAGCTGCCCTGATTCCCATATGTCGTTGAACCATTTTAGAATAACGAGTTTGGTTGTATGGGGTGCATTTCTAAGCATTGAGACCGTAATGCCATCGTGGCCTGGTGCACTTTTGGTTCGGCAGTGGTGAATCGCAGCTCCAAGTTCCCACTCAGTAAAGGGGAGGTCTTGGGGTTTTTCCGATGGTCCTGCATGCTTGGGTAGATATATCTCGGCTTTTGGTTTGATGGTAGGTTGCGGGAAGAAAGTTTCCCCCAGTTTGTCTATGATGTCCTCTGTTGCTTCGTTGGAAAGAAGGGCTATTACTGGGATGGGGCTGACTCTCTTTCGTTTGCCCAGCATAGAGTTGAACGTTCTCCATACATCCCCAATGCTGGTGTTCTTGTCGAAGGTTTCGCAGTAATCCAACCATCGTTCGGTGGCTAGTTGTCATGAATATTTGTTAGCCTCCTCAGTTAGTCGGTTGACTTTGTCGAGATGTTTCTTTAGTTTTCCTTTACGGTACTTTTCCAGAGCTCTGGTTCTCTTGTCCCAAAGGGCCAGGAGGTGGTAGTCTGGTTCAGGTGTGTCATCTCTGACTTCCCTTACTTCAGTGGCCAGGTGGGTGGCTGCCGTTAGCAGTGCGGTGACCTGGTGTGGCTGCAGGTCTTCCCTTTGCTCTTCTAGGTTCTCTCTAAACTTGTCCCAGATTATGGTTTGAGTGGGACGTTTGGGTTTGAGGTTGTTGCTTCCGATTGCCGCGTCAATAATTATCGGGAAGTGATCACTACCCCACGCATCCCGCATCGTGTCCCAGCTGAGCTTGCGGGCTGTGGCTGGGGTTGCTAAAGTGACGTCGATGATGGAGTCAGTTTGATTGCTTGCTGTAGCATGCCTCGTTGGTTTGGTAGTGTCGTTTACCAGTTCAAGTTCATTGTGCTCTATGATTTACAGGAGTCTTCTGGTTTTCTGGTTAAGCTGGTTAATGTTCCAGTCTTCGAGTTTGGTGTTAAGGTCTTCACCCAGAATGAGGTAGTCATCCGGATATTCATTCTTTAAGTGGGTGATCCATTCAAAGTTTCATTGACGGCCAGGGCATGTATATGCTGACGCTACAACAAGTCGTCTCTTGGTTGCATGGAGAGCAATTCTTACTGCAGTAATCTCTTGGGAGTCTAAACACCACTGGGATGTATCCAGCTGAATGCATGGCAGGTTCTTGCTTACAAACAGGTTGACTTGTGCCCTGACTTCCCATTCCCCAGGTCTGATATGTGCAGTTGCGAGATTCTGTCGTTTAATGGAGGGATTTGAGAATTTCAAGTACCCTGATAGTTCGATGTCGTTTGTTCTAGTTTCTTGTAGCAGGAGGATATCAAACTTGTAATCTTTGATGTGCACGAGTAGTTCGGACTTGCGTCGTGGGAGGCTGCGACAATTCCATTGTAGAATTCGCAACGAGCCCGTCCGATCGTGGTTAGCAGACATGTTCGGGCATGGCCTGGCTTGTCGTAGGTGCTGGTCCAAGCTTCTGGAGGATTGTTTGCTGGAATTGCTGCATTTGTTGCTGTGTTTGTTGCATTTGTTGCTGCATCTGTTGTTGCGTTTGCTGCATTTGTTGGTTCATCTGTTGTTGAATCTGTTGTTGAAACTGGAGGAACATCTGTTGCCAGTTTATCTGATTCGTTGGGGCCGCTTGCTTTGGTGGAGTGGGCTCCCTGGTGGAGATTACTCGCTGTTCCTGCGACGCTTCTCGACGGGTTTGCTCCCGTTCTTGGTGATTCGCATCTTGGATTGCCTTGCGGGTTTCCATTGCTTCCTTGAGACGCCTGGCGATAGTTGCCTTGCGGGCTTCTCGTTTTTGTTTGTCCTCTTCTATCTTCCTCTCAAATTTAAGGAGATCTGCTTTCATTTGTTTCAGGATTGCTGTGTCTGATTTGTCTTCGGCTTCCATGGCGTGGAGTTCCTTCTGCGAGGCCTTGATTTCGGCTTCGTCGTTAGCGTAGTAACCCTTGTTTCCATCACTGCGGGCCGTGTGTGCGTAGCTGGGGCTTCGGTGGTTGTTGCGTCGCAGAGATGGTGAACGGTGACGAGAATTGGTTACGTCAAGTTTTTGGCGCGACTGGCTTCTAGACTTTTCTTCAGCGGTGCGTGCTCCGTGGTAGGCGTCGTTCTTAGTTCTCTCATTGTTTGAGAGAATGCCTGGTTGTTTCAGTGTCGGGTAGTCTTCCGGCGTTACCCTCGGCGGTTTCTGCGTGTTCGAGGTGCTTCCTCCTTTTCCCTTGCTTCCCCTGGCTCCTCCTCCTTGTGCTCTCGCTTGAAATATCAAATTGACACGCTGGCGTGTGGGGCAGGTTGGGTCTGCGGCCAAGTGGGTTGATGCTTTGCAGTTGGTGCAATATTGCCGTTCGCACACGTGTCCTTCGAGGAAGATACAACCGCAATCCCTGCATCGGGGTTTGCGCGTGCATACGTTTTCCTTGTGTCCGAGGCCTTGACACCTCTGGCACATCATGGTTGTTGGTTTGTAGAGTGTGACTCGTATGATGAGGCCATGATACACAATGCTTCTCGGTGGTCGTTTGCCCACGAACGTGACAAGGGCGAGGCCTCGACTGCCGAGAGGCCTAGCATGTATGATTTCGTGAGATCGGCTGGGGCGAAATGCAAAAAGCGCTGGTCTCGCGCTTCTAGCTTTGGCTTCGCTCGCAGATAAAGTGAAACGAAGTATAACGAACATGATAATGCGATGAGTAGCCGTATTCGCAACTTTCACGACCTATAGGGGGCACGCTGGCGCCTATCAAAATGGCTGTCATCTGGATGATCGTCGTAGAACAGCAGTACAAGGCGCGGTCTGTGACGCGTGAGTAATTCTAGTTTTGCTTTCTGCGAGCAGTATTAGAGCCTAACTTTACTTTTTCACCCCAGGAACATGTAGGCAAGCACCTTTATTGTGAAGCCGATCATCCAGGAGCTAGGGAGCGCGATTCTCGCACCGCGGTACCACCATCGCTGAAAGTTGCGAATAGACATGAAAGATGACGACGAGATGGATTGCTGTTATAGCGGAGGATGGTGGTCCGATCGGAAGATATCCATATTCGCAACTTTCAGCGATGGTGGTACCGCGTTGTGAGAATCGCGCACCCTAGCTCCTGGATGATTGGCCTCAAAATAAATGGGCTTGCCTACGCCTTCCTGGCGTGAAAAAATAACGTATGGCTCTAATACTGCTCGTATATAGTAAAACTAGAATCCCTTACGCGTCGCAGACCCAGCCTCGTACCGCTGTTCTCCGACGATCATCCAGATGACATCCATTTTGATAGGCACCACTGCGCCCCCTATAGGTCATGAAAGTTGCGAATTTCACTGAGGCGGGTCAGCAGCAAGCCATGGGGATCTGGCACGCCGTTCGATCGGTGCATGTAGCAGAAAGGAGCTCCAGGAGCATGGTGGTGCTGTTGCTCACAGGGGTCGAAGCTCCAAGCAGGTAGCCCAGTCAAAGTAGAGAGCTGCCGCCTCCAAGGTACCCAGGTCCAGGGCTTAGATTGAGGCACCCGGTGGGACGTGCCCTCAACGTCGTCGTCTTCGAGTATCTTGGGCGAGTTTGTGATTCATCTTGTGTTTACAGCGCACGAGACGAGGACAAAACGAGAGACACACAAAGAGACAAACACATGCGCTTTTGTTAGTCTCCTTCTGTGTCTCTCGTTTTGTCTTCGTCTCGTGCGCTGTAACCTCAAGGTTTACCAACTCGCCCAGCTTACCACCTTACTGCAGCGCCGTTTCGCGGCGCACATTGGCATTAGAAGAGAAGGAGGAACTAGTCAACACGACGCCCTCGGGGTGAATTTCCGACAGGCATAGAGTATACTGGAGGCGTTGGCCCTCCTCCTTCTACCAGCTTCTTCCGCAACTCTTCCGCATTGCTCGCAGCCCAGGAGGATGGCACCCACGGGCCCGAACACTGTTCGAAGGGATTCGCCGACTAAGTACACCTCGACTGCCCAGGCGTCGGCGGCCAAGGGTCGGAGTGCGTACAGGATGTCCCAGACCTCGTTCGGCGGCGAATTCTTTACGCCACACTGGCGCGAGGACTCCCCGAGCAACTGGCACCTGTGGCTGTCCGGACCACGTCCTTGGCTTACGCTGGCCCTGGGCTGGACATCGCTGCTGCTCCTTGTCTTCCTCCTTTTCGTGTTCTTCTGGGTGGGCCTGCTGGCCCGCAGGACCGTGCCGCTCGTGTGCAGGACGCCGCCTTGCCAGGCGCTCGACAGGGCCGTCACACGAGCGCTCCGCTCGGAGTTCGAGCCCTGCGACAATTTCTACGCCTATGTGTGCCCGGCGAGACCCGGGAAACCCACCGTCAACGCCTTGCTCCAGGTAGGGCTACATCCAGGCTCTTACAAGGCCACTGAAATCATACACACGCAAAATATAATTCTTTCAAGTGCTTAGACAGGACACGCCTGTCAAAGCGTAAACGATTCGCAAAAAAAAAAAAGAAGCTTTGCTTGAGTTAGGAGTTTTTAGGGGCGATAACAAAATAAGCTTCTATTTGAGACGTAGACCCCAAAATATTATCATATTTCCCAATCTCGAAGTGAGTCTCACGAGGAAAATATAACGCTAAAACTGTGTTTTCCGGGGAAGTTCGATTTGTGACACCTGTCCCCTGCAGGCACTTAAAACTGTGTTGTTAATGTTCTTTGACGTGGCAGGTTGATATTTATTTTTGAAGGGGTGCCGGTTATTTATTGTGCAGAATGTTCAGTCTGGCGAGCCTCTCACTGTCCTTGGGGAAGGTGAGGCATGGGAGGTTGCAATGGAACGTTTTCCAGTAAGGAGCGCTCGTCTTGCGGGTTCTCTCAATACTAAAACCGCACGACATCCATGGGCACTCTCCAACGCTCCGACGTGCTTCCGCGAGCTTGCTCTAGTTTACGTATGATCTGACTGCTATACCTTCGTCCAATAGTATCCACGCTTTCTTTTTTGCTTTCTCTTAATTCGCTGTTTTCTGTTTATATATCTGCGCGTTTATATAGTCGTACACAGATCTTGTCGTGCGGTGGCGCCGTGATGAGGGGCTCCGTTGCTACGAGCGGTAAGCTACACAGCGTGTGGAATTCGCCGGGCTGTCTGAACGACCTCGTTGAGGCGCCTGCACTTCGGAGAGGAGACGTCCGGTCTGATTTCGACAGTCGTTCTGACATCTCGAACCGTCAGCTCACGCGAGGATGAACTTCCAAGAAGAGAAGCCCATCAGAAATGTACAGTGGCGCTCCAACGACGCAGAGACCTGTGTCTTCCAGAGCACGCACATGCCTTCAGGGAAACTGGCCACTCTAAGCAAGTGGTGATGATGAAGCGAACACCACCCCAGGTTCTCCATGCGTGCAGCAGCTGCACAGCTGGGTATGTGGTTTTCACCGCTCGCTTCCTTTGCCATGTTTGTGTTGCAAGAAAAACGCCGAGGCTCCGCGCCTCGGCGTTCTATCGCGAGTATATCATGTTCTAGATTGCCGACCTAAGTTGAGCTACACTAAGTGACATCGTCTGTTCGAACGTGAGATTCCGAAGCGGCGAAGTTACCAGAGCGTGGACGCCCTCTGACGTCAGGTTACGTTACATGAGCCCTTGCTGGAAGCCAATAGTTTCCAAAAAAGACGCTCTGCACCTTGTTCTGTCAGAGTCATGTTACTTCCCCGCCGCTATAAGCTCGAGCCTGTAGTCTTTGCTCATCATGCCGAATATTAGACACAGTTGCTGCGTGGATGTTTCATGCAGTAGAGGGAGGCACGAGCTATGTAAGCATAAAGAGAAGCGACAGAGTTGGGCTCTCTCCTATGCCTGAGCACATATGTGACAGTTTTTTCTTTTTAAAATCCCGTAGATGCGCGCACTCTCTTTTCTCCCCTCACCCCCTCTTTCTGCCTAGAGACACAAGCCCAACACGCTCCCCACCCCTCTTGCCAAGGGCCACAAGCCCGAAAGTAGATCCCATCACTCCAATGTGCTGTTCATCCTTAGCAAAAAGAACTGGCACATGTGCCAGATAGAAGAATTGACCAATATTGCCAAGCTGCTGTTTCAGAGTTTGATGTACAAATTAACGTAGCCGCATTCGCCAGTGACAGTACCCTGATAGTAACATATTTTGGTCTCATACTACTTTCACAGACTCAACGAAACGTGCCAGCATATGGCAGGACTATTGTAAGCCGTTGCTAAGCTGAAGAGACCGTCATGCACAGACATCCGATGCGAGTGGGTGGAGCCATACAAAGGAACAGTAAAGAAATAATTTTTCTTCTGGGTTCTGGGTTCAATGCCACCCAACACCTGTGGTGTCTGTATTATACAATCAGTTTCTAAAATAAAAAAAATGCACCCTTGTTTTCCACCTGCCTATTTCCGCTCACCCTTTACTATATGCCTAAACAAATATCTGCATGGGCCGCTGACTCTCTTTTTTCTTTTCGCTACGTAAAACACAAGCGGCCAGCTCTCATGCCAATGCAAGAGATTGGATTTAGGAAAGTGGTTAAGAATAAGCTCAAAGAGATTCAGAAGAAATGACACTCAGCATCCGACACACGAGAACAGGATGATGCCACCAGCGAGTTGGATCACCACTTTGAGGCAGTCGACAGCAGGCTGATGTGGCTCCGGTTTTTAAGGCCTGCGAGAAGGAGAACTTCTAGCCACTTATTTGAAATGAAGAAGACCTGTGGAGTCTAGAATCTAAGGCCATCTACTACCGCCACCTCGAGTCCACGAGGTCATTGAGCACAGAAGAGATGGAGGACACTCGACTCAACACCATCGGCCAAGCGACCAATGACCCCTGGTTCAGAGACAGGGTGGGCAAGCTAACCTCAACCTTCAAGAAGGCTGTGCGTTGTGGGAAGCCAGAGTGCATTGTGAGACAAATTATGTACCTCAAACCCAGCAGAGATCTGCCTGCCAGTGACACTCGGGATTATGGGGGACGTATGAAGCCTCGTGCCATAGAGATGTTTTGCTACGCAGGTACTACGAGTATGACAACACTGTTACCTCCACTGGAATTTGTGTGGATACTGAATACCCGTTTCTGGCAGCGTCACCTGATGGCATCCTCTATAGATGGGGAGAGCAGGGCCTGCTCGAAGTCAAGTGCCCTCAATCTAAAGAGATACCTAACGCCCGAGGAAGCCTGTGCTGAAGACAAGTTCTGTTCAGGCATGGTAGGCAATGTTGTCACATTGAGGAGAAACCATGCTTACTACTATAAAGTACAAGGACAGCTTGGTGTGACAGAGCACAGCTGGTGTGAATTTTGTTGAAAGGATCTTTCTTTGATACGAAGTTATGGCAGGAGTACCTGCTGCCTGGGCTTTTCTACTTTTACACACGGGTAGTAGTACCAGAGCTACTGACTAAACTAGTCAAGCGCTTTAACAAGCTCCACTCAGGTGCTCTTGGATACCTCCCCTACCTAGAATATCTGAAGCCTGCTCAGAGTTGACTTCTTGTTCCAAAAGCTTTTTTTTTATTTTGAACTATCCAAGGAATTTGATGAAGTGAACCATACCCTACCGAAAAATCCAGTATAACTTTTCACTATCTGGATGACAGAACTGGAAATCTATTTCTGGAAAACTAAAATGCAAATTGCAGACAAAGGAATAATTTCTGAAAACCTGAAATCCAGGTAGAATCGAGATAGATTTCCAGTTCTATAATCCAGATAGCGAAACGTTATACTGTGGTTTACGGTAGGGATAGCTTACTCTTGCTGAAACTTTCACATAACGAATTTTCCCCAGTGCTCATGAATTGTTTTGGCCGCTATCTGTCGGGTCATCGTCGTGTTGTGTGCATTTTAAATAGCTTTTCCGAGCACTTGTTTCTTCGTCAGAAGTGCCGTAGGGATCCAGTTCGGAAGCATATAGTTAACCCAAAAGTGCTGTTATTCACTGCGAACATCAAACTGTTTTCGAGTATTTGTATGAGTGATGACTGTGTGCTCCCTCAGAACGATGTGTCACATACAGTAAATTGGAGTGTGGCGAACCGTTTATTAGTAAATCTAAATTAGACTAAAGGCTCGTTCACACACCTGCACCTTCTTAAAACCGGAGAGGCTAAAACCGGTTTTTAAGCCTTTTGTGACGACCTACAACCGTCTCCGCAGCAGCGCAGCCGGTCTTAAGCCGTCATAAGAGGCTTAAAAACCGGTCGGTTCAAAGTCGGTCCAATAGTCAAACGCAAGTGTGTGAACAAGCCTTTAAGTTTTGCCTTTCCGCAAAAACATGCAAGAGTGATGCTCAAGCTATATGCCACTTGGCAATGAGCCAGAAAAACATTGCACCAGATGAATGATTTATAATATTTTATTTTACAAACATCAAACCCTATGCCCCCAAAATTGTCCTCTTTCTTTCCTGTACAACTTTGAAAATACATACAATATATATTTACATAGGAGGCGCACGTATCCTGAGTTCAACTGGAAAGGTCAATCGGAAAGCAGAAACGGAGTACAGACAGCTGTTCTCTAAACACGTTGAGGGTCACTTAGGTTGTTTTACCCGTTGAAACAATATGCGGAATGTTTCTCTAAGTGGATGCAGGTTTGGTGTTTTCGTCCGAAAATTAGGTGCATATTTTATATTATAGGTGTACCTCTGTGGGTCTCTTTTCCATAAAAACCTGTGCAAGCGGCCTGTCAATGTTCCTTCAGCTACCCACCCACACCTGCAGAGGTGGTCACGTGTGCTAGCGTGTCGCAGCCTAGGTCACAGAGAAAAAGCTTGCCCAGATGAACCCGGGGTCTGATCAGCATGAGTATTGCACCAGCACATATTGCGTGTAATCGTCACTGCGGGATACACACTAAAGACCCCAGACTAGTTGTGCTGAACTGGCAAACGTTCTCATCTACTGCAAAGATATGGCACCCATTCAAGGCAGACTAACTTTCTGCATCTTGGCATGAGAAAACAGATCATTTCAGGCTCGAATCAAATTCGAAACAAACAGTGATTTTCGTCAAATACCATTTAGTGGGACACTGCATACCACAGTGTCCCACTAAGTTGGAAGCCAAAAATGTCATCGGGTGCATTGTTTCCTACAATGCATACTTGAAAATAGTGTAAATAGCGTGGGTCTGAGTTGTACTCGTAATTAATTAATTAATAATTAATTAATTGATTAAATTATTGTATTTTCACCGGCAATACCGGGTAGGGAAGCAGAGGCAAAAGGCATTGCTGCTTGACGCCCCCCCCCCCCCCCCCTTCCAGTTCGGTTCAGAGCAGCACTCAGAGTACATTTTCAAGTTTAAATTATACACCAGCGACATGTTACATGACTAAAATTCCGAGCAACATAAAAGTAGCAAAATAGTTAAGCTAAAATAGCAATAAAACTGGAAACAGAAACAACAGTAACACCTGTCACAGCCCCTAGTTGCTATAAAAAGTTACAGTTTGAACGGCAAGATGAGACATTAAAAATGTGGAGAATTAAAGAAGAATGTATTTCACTCAAAACAAAAATGGTCATAAAAAAACAAGAACATGGTCTAAAGCACAGTAGACGACGCATTCCAGATCCGCAGGGAAGAATGGCAATAAAATTGGAAGCAGAAACAAGAGTCACAGTTGTCACAGCCCTCGGTTGCTATAAAAATAACAATCTGAACGGCAATAAGAGATATAAAAATCTGGACAAGTAAAACTATTATATTTCACTCAAAACCAAAGTGGTCATGAGAAAAAAACAAGACCATGGTCTGAGGCAGTGGTTCTCAAATAGGGGTCCGCAAAGTCCTGCACCATAAGTGAAGCCCGGCAATAAAAGTTGTCTTTTTTGTTCTGATTGAGAAGAATCGTTCCAATTTTCGGGTGCGTTTTCTTGTGTGTATACCAATGAGAGAAGTCTACTTCCCACAGCCATTACTAATATACATTTATTAAATCATTATCATAATTAACCTATACATTTTTCTTCCCCTCACCACGAACGGAGTCCTCCATCATCTCCGCCGATGCACAAAGGGTCCGCGAAACGTCAATGGTTGATAACCACCGGTCTAAGGTACAGTAGAAGACGCATTCCGGATCCGCAGGGGAATGGTAACATGGCGAAGTAAGGTTAAATATATACACGCAGCAGAGTCATCAAGATATTACATATGTCGGCAGGTTTAGCTTTGGTGGCTATGCGTAAGTGATATTGTGCGTTATAACATTGTTCTTTGCAGCTTGTTTATATCTTAGATAACGCAGAAAAAAATTGAGATGATTGTCAACCTGATCGAGCAAGTTTTTTGCCTGATAAGTCATTCTTTGTTTGCGCATGCTCGGCTTTCTTCTTGTGTCATGGAGAAATATGTAAATCAATTTTTTTAACTCTCTCGATTTGTTTCATAGAAGTTTTTCTGATACTGTAAACGATTTAATTTTCGCGCGCTCGAATTTTCGCGAATCGGGCCAAAGCTGAAAATTTGAAATTATTCCCGGGTTCTAATTTTCGCGAATCGAGTGTAGCTTCCGTAGCGTTCACATATTACCCGAATTGTTCGCGGGACGTATTTTTCGCGAATTATAGGCGATTCGCGAAATTCGCGAAAATTAGGTCCTCGCGAAAATTTAGTCGTTTACAGTATATCGCATGCAATAATTAAAAAAAATATATATATATTTGGTTTGCCATAAGAATTGCGTGTTTGCTGAAATTGTGTGGGCTATTAAATTCGATTATACTTCCTTTAGTTTTCCAGCAGGCGTAGTGCTCTCTTCTGTACAACAATTATTTTGTCATAATTCCAAACACCTGTCCTAATGATTTTGCACTATGGATTCTAATCACCTTTGAAGGGTAATTAGAATCTACAACAGGAAACAAGAAAAGAAAAAAAAACGAGCGCACAGCACTATTCTTTTCTTCCTTTCTGACGAAGTTATGGGGCTAAAGTGTAAATGTGTCGAAAGTTAGTCGACTTCACAAGGACTAAGAGCAAAAAACTCATAGCCAACCGTCCCTATGCCCTTCTGCGGTGTTAGGCACATTGCATCTATCATGCGTGCGAACTCACCACTGTCTGTTGCTGTCTGTAGTACATCCTGCTGAACTGCTCAATGTTCAAAAATTAGTCCTGCCTGAAATTAAGCGTAAGCTAAGAAGTATTTTGATGGAGCTGTGGAATACATACCGTTCTGTAGTCTGCCGTCGTTGAATTATCCTGCAACACCACAGTCGGTTGCTAATTGTAAAACGGACCCAGAACAGAGCCCTGATGTTACATCAACAGAAATCAAATTTTTGCCGTTCGATACCGCACATTTGCGACAGTGAAGCAAATAATTTTTAATCCATCTGAGTACAGTCGAATCCATGTTTAACATTCTAAGTTTATTAATAAGGAATGATTGCGAAACCATATCGAACGCCTTTCGAAAATTCAAAAATACCGAAACCAAGTAGCACACTTTCTCCGCCCAGGCTAGAGCCAACTTGACTCAAGCCTGGCAGAACCGTGCGCCAAACTGGCCCAAGTATGAGCCAGGGAAGTGTGCTGCTGGAAAATCTATTTGCCCCCCTTGGACAACATCAGAGGCTAAGTCATGGTAAAATTCAACAAGTTGCGTAGTACAAGAAAAACCTATACAAAAGAGTGTTGCTCCTTAATCAATAAGTTGTTTCTTATAAAGTGACCGATTATATCTGAATGAAAAATATGCCCGATTATTTGTATGAGATGGAAGTTAGTGAAATTGGCCTATAATTTACGACATCTTTATTTGATTTGCCTTGATGAACAGCAACGACGTGAGCGCTCTTCCAGTGATCAGGATAAATGCCCGTGTCCAGTGACTCAGAAGGAATTAAATGAAGGTAGACGGAAATTGGATAAGCGCACCGCTTGAGTATAAGCGGGGAAATGCCATCCTGCCCAGTTGCTTTTGATTCATCTTCATTCTTTAAGCCACCTCAATACCACTCACCACTGGCTGCAGTAATTTAATCACGCCATCAATAGGCAGAAGAACGTAATTGTGCTTGGGCGAAAATACAGATTGAAAGTCAGTATTTAAGCAGGTTGCTTTTTCTGCATCATTAGAAATTGTCTGAGGATCTTAAATAATTTCACTTATTCCGACTGCGTACTGATCCACTTCACTAAGTACTTCCAGGAAAGTTTGGAATTTTTTGTTATCCTGTAGTTCAGGTTTATTAAAATATTCTGTCTTCGCAGTATTTATATTTAATTTGTATTCACTCGTAAGCTCAGCGAGTTTCTCCATGTAGTTATTACTTTTTTTCTAACAAATACTCGCGTTCGTCTTTTTTTAATTATTCTGAGAATACTCGAAGTTACCTACGGTTTCCTTCGTTTTTTTAGCTTCCTAGAATTTATAATTTGAACATAATTGTCCGTAAGTTGAGGCACCTGCTTCGTAAAAGCACACCTTAATTGGTGAACATCATATTTCTCGGAAAGACAATAAAAACAGGCAGGTGTCTAACAAGCTGTTCATAAATACCAGGGTAATCACACTCCTCAAAGACAAAACGCTCCTCGATGCGCATGACTTTGCGCGGTCGAATTCAGTTTTAATGTTTGCTATAACAGATTGATGATCTTTAATACCTGGGATAACGACGTAGGCAGAGCTACAAAACAAGAGGTTGAAAATGCTTTTTTTTTGTTGGCTCATTCACATACTGCCAGTGTCCAAACATATCAGCAATATTTTTCATTTCAAAGTTCATTCGGCTACTAGCTGTGCCCACAGAAGTGCTGTACCTACCCTCTAACTTTTGTAAATTAAAGTCTCCCGCAAGGAGAATTGTTTGGCATGAGGCTTTCGAAACAGTCTCGTATAACGATTGTAGTATTCTAAAGTCTGAAGTTGGTGACAAGTGCTGATTGTTGGGTGAGTTGGTACTGTACGCAAGAAAACATGATTGCGCTTTGAGACAAGGACAGAGGAAGAACAGACACCACAAAGCGCGTGATCGGTGAAATGCTCCGACAGCAAGTGAAGAGTCATCATGTAGGTTGATCATGCACCAGATTGACTCAACAGCGTCATCACCAAGATTGAGTATGAATGACCTCAGCAATGAATAAACCAGAGCTCACATCTACATTTATTATTGCGTATTGGTGTTCATACCTTCATTCATTGAGGAGTCCCCTCTGCTAAAAGCTGAAAGTACCACAAACATACACGAAGAGGTTTAGTATAGTGTGATGCCTCTCAACTGAGACTCAAGGTGCTCTCCTAGGCAGGCCAACTCCCGCTTAGCACATTCACTTGGCTTGGCCTATTCCTACTCAGCTCTAGCCACTGGGTGTTTTGCCCCAGTGCATGCAAGCGAATTACTGCGCAGGCCTAAAGGCAGAGCCGAGCGTAGTCAATTTGGCCGGTGACGGACTGAGCTATAACAAGAAATGGCGATGAGCGACGACACAAAAACCTTTGCTCCTCGCGCGAAAGTGACGCGAGCGATTAGCCAATAGCACAAAGTTTTCCGTTTTGCATCACTACCGGTTCGCGCGCGAAATATTTTGGCACTGTCGTGTGTCGTAAAGAAGCAAGCGCTTGTCCCAGTTGTACCTGCATTGTTACCACGGCGCCTCTTTTGGTGTAATTGCTCATGCTGTGTCTAGGAAAGATTGATTTTGCTTTCATAATAGTCGTTTCTGGTTGGCTACTTCGATGTAGCGAGAAAAATTATCAGTGACAAGGGTTTTTGCTTTCGACATAAATGTTCAAGGCCGCTGTTAAGAATGGAACCTTCGGCGACCTTCTTCCAAGTTTCAACGCTGCGGAAACGAGTCACGATCTGTTCAGGACAGTCGTCCACCTGTCGGAGCCTGCCCAAAACTGAGTCTCAACGCGTCCGTGACGTCAACGGGACGTGTGTGTGTGTGCGTGTGGGTTCGTGCGCTCCGGAAGGGGAGAGAGGCATGACCTAACTGCGGAGAACTTTGGCTACATCGCACTTGAAAGGGAGAGAGGCAGGGCCTAACTGCGGAGAACCATGGCTACGACGCACTTCTGGCTACGACGCGGCGGTCTTTGCTGCAACGCACTTGGCGGCGGTTTGCTACTCGCACCTGCTGCCCTGGCGGAGAGTGAGGAAGAAACGGACCCTATATGAGGCGGAGCGTGAGGCTGCTCCGTTATTCTCTCGGATTCGACGACTGTATCGCAACCATGTAATTAAACCGTTCGTTACGTTACCAATTCTCCCGCCTCCACTGGACCCCTGGGTTCTTCACTTCGGGGAATGGTCGTCGTCACGAGCCAGGAAGCCTCCGGACGTGCGGCTTAAACCCCGCCTCGAACAACTGGTTGGCAGCGGTTGGGATCGGACCATGCGACATCGTGCTACATCTGTGGGTGAGCGTTTGGACTTTGCTTTGGGATTCGCCAGGCTTCAGATTATGGGTAATTAATTTTGAACTGCTGGGAACCCTTAGGTTTTGACTCGTGCGCTAGGTTTTGGTACGACCTCGCGACAAGTTTTAGAACAAAGCCAAAGCTAAAGAGCAGCGATCATAGATCTAATGAGGTTACTGAGAACAGATTTACTCTGTTGCGGCCACGTTTCTGAGCTTCGCCCCAGAAACGTGGCCGCAACGGCTTTTGACTTTGTTGCCCTGTGAGGCTGCAGAGGTTGTCGCGCGCCTTAGTGCTGGAGACGCGGACGACTACGACAAGGTGAAGTCCAGCCTTTTGAAGCGGTACCGCCTTTCTGCCGAGGCGTTTCGTCAAAGGTTTAGAAACGCATCCAAAAAGATCAGCGAGGGCTACTCGGAATTCGCGTACGGGCTTAAAACCAATTTGATAGAATGGTTGAAGAGCGAGGAAGTGTACGAAAGCCGAGACAAGGTAGTCGAGTGTGTGTGCCTCGAACAGTTCTTTCGTAGCATTCCGCAGTCAGTCAAGCTCTGGGTGCAGGATAGGGTGGGAGTCGACTCTGTCGAAAGGGCTGCTGAGCTAGCCGAAGAGTACGCAACGCGTAGAAAGCTGAGCGGAGAGGAAAGCGAACCCGGCCAGAGCGATCAGCGCAAGACCCTCCGACAGGGAAACGGCTCGCGAGAAAACGGGCCCGAGAAGCCCGAAGCAGGACAAAAGGTCCCAGAAAAGAGCGCAGAACACTCGAACGAAGACGAGGCGCGGAAAAGCCCAACAGGGCAGTTCGAGGCAAGGAAGCCGTTCCTGTGCTACAACTGTCAGGAGCCGGGACACACAGCGGCCAGATGTAAGAAACCGCGGGTTGTGTTCTCGTACGTGAACGGTAGTGACAAGGACCTGAAGCTTCTTCGTCCCTATCTTCACGAGCTCCATGTAAACGGAAAGCCGTGCAGGGTGCTTCGGGACAGTGCAGCGACGATGGACGTTGTTCATCCGTCGTATGTAACGCCATTCGATTTTACTGGAAAGGTAGTTTGGATCAAGCAGCTGCTCGAAAAGCACAGTGTCTGTCCGCCTATGGCGACAGTAAGGATAACTGGCCCGTTCGGAGAACTAGTGACAGAGGCGGCTGTCTCGCAAACAGTCCCGTTTGAGTATCCTTATTTGTTTTCTAACCGGTCAGATTTCCTGCTGCGCGAAAGGGGTCAACAACTGGGAGAAGGGCTAGTTCAGTCGTGGACGAGGTCCAAATCGCGTCAGGTCGCCCCTTTGTTGACGAGTGATCCAGAGCCAGAGGCAGCTGACGGGGAGCAAGCACTCCCAGAGTTGGAGGCAGAAAACCGGGATGAGAGGGACCAGGTTGTAGAACAGCCTGACCTCGTAGCACTAGAAAGCGTACGCCGTCCCAACGCGCCGGCGAAAAAGGCGGAGGAAGACGGGATCAGTGAAAGATCTCTCGTAGCTCCGGCGTCACGTAACTTTGGTCCTCTGCTACGAGTAGACAGAGTGTCTTTGACAGTCGAGCAGAAGAGCGACCCTAGTGTGTCAGGGTTTCGCGGTACAGCTCAGGAGATTGCTAGGACCAATGTGACGGGGCATGAAAAAGGCGGATTGTTTTATCGGCGCTATAGGGACCACATTTTCACGTCTAGAAATCACGTGAAAATCGATCACTATGACTTCAGTGTAAGAAAAAGGAAAGGCAAATTTAACGGCAATGCCGATGGGTTGAGCAGATTTTTCTGATATCACCAAAAACGGTAGGGATGATTTCAGAGGTCTTCGTCATCCACGGGAATGAGGATCAAAGTGGGGGCACTTCGTTAAAACCCCAAAATGACCTCACAAATTGCGAAGAGTTTTGTCTTTTGTATTTTGTTCATTGTGACCTTTTTGGAAAAATGAGTTTTGTTTTGGCGACATCGGGTCAATTTGCATTGTTTTGGCAAATTATGGTAATCCGTAATCCAGTCTGGCGGGTCTCTGGCGAATTCCGAGCGTTTGGCTGCGGTGTGGCGTGGTGTTGTGGGGGACGTTTCCGCTAATACCTCCGTTGTAAGAGGTTTGGGAGTTTGTTTAGTGCTTGCAGCGTCTTCTCAAGGCCTACTCCAAGCCCACCTCTTCAGGCCAGCGATTGTACCACCGGCCTTTCGAGGTTTCCCTGGCCCCAGAGGGGCTGTTAAGAATGGAACCTTCGGCGACCTTCTTCCGAGTTTCAACGCTGTGGAAACGAGTCACGATCTGTTCAGGACAGTCGTCCACCTGTCGGAGCCTGCCCAAGACGAGTCTCAACGCGTCCGTGACGTCAACGGGACGTGTGTGTGCGTGCGTGTGGGTTCGTGCGCTCCGGAAGGGGAGAGAGGCATGACCTAACTGCGGAGAACTTTGGCTACATCGCACTTGAAAGGGAGAGAGGCAGGGCCTAACTGCGGAGAACCATGGCTACGACGCACTTCTGGCTACGACGCGGCGGTCTTTGCTGCAACGCACTTGGCGGCGGTTTGCTACTCGCACCTGCTGCCCTGGCGGAGAGTGAGGAAGAAACGGACCCTATATAAGGCGGAGCGTGAGGCTGCTCCGTTATTCTCTCGGATTTGACGACTGCATCGCAACCATGTAATTAAACCGTTCGTTACGTTACCAATTCTCCCACCTCCACTGGACCCCTGGGTTCTTCACTTCGGGGAATGGTCGTCGTCACGAGCCAGGAAGCCTCCGGACGTGCGGCTTAAACCCCGCCTCGAACACCGCCTTTTGCCAGGAACCATCTGGGAGCGGACTTGGAATAAGCAGCTGGCTACGATGCTGCCTTTGTTGTAGGCAGTTTGCACACCTTTTAACCATGTCCGAGACGTCTCTGGTGATGCCATGCCACACACATGATTTTGGCCTTTTTGAACACCTGACAACATCTTGGGGTCTGTCATGTAGAAACTGAAGCACTGATTGTCGAATTGAGAAACGTATGAACGAACACGATGTGTGCAAACAAGCCCGCCTTTGCCTACACCACGTGTGGGCACTGTGCATGCGCAGAGACCAGAGTCGCCAGAAGTGAGACGTCTGCACATGCGTTGTGTAAACAACAGCGTCACCGTAGTGGCATGGCGTCAAAACCGCGTGTTGGTCTATAGGGATATCGTGAGCCTCTTACGATGGTGCCGTCACGTAGATTGAGCTCGTCCTTGAACTGCCGGTATTAAAGGCAATCTGAGACGCTTGCGATTTGTTCCTGGTCCGCCCGTCAACAATGCACTTTTTAGAAACGTCCATAACAAGATGTCTTGAGTGGCCGACTGTTCTAGGCATACATCTGGAGTGGTACGTGTTGAGTGAGAACGTGCGTAAGTTCTGCTACCTCCTCCGCAATACATAGCTCTTCTTCACTTTTGAGAGGTTGTCTCGAGGGAGTGTCTACTACGTCAATGTCTTTTTCCGGGACATGCTTCGTGGTGAAGTCGTACCTCATTATGCGAATACATAGTCACTGAAGCCTGGGTGCAAAGTAATCAAGTGGCTTTCTGGTCAACAATGATATGAGAGGCTTGTTATCCATCTCGGCGTAGAAAGTTAGTCACACAAGGTTGTCATTCAGCATGTCAGATGCCAATCGAAAGACCTTCCTTCTCTGTACTCGAATACACTCTGGCCGTCCACTTTCTCAACGTGCTCTGCGGTGGCGTATGCACGTCGGTCAAATTATCAGAAATAAAAACATACACTCAAATATGTTTTATTTAGCTAGATGCCGCGTAAACGTAACAATTTGTCCTATTAGCGCAACTGTTCGAATATTACTTTTTGTTTGCGACTAGATATTATGCTCAGAAGCATGTGGGCACCAGGGACGAGTCATTGCTTGTCAGTGATGTCAGTTCACCTAAACCTTACGGGGGAGCGAAGCCCAAACAACCAGCCCGAGCATGCATCCTGAAACGGTGCACGCGCTGAACGAGCCCGCGCGCAAATCAGGAACGCGCAGAGCATGGTGCTCGCGCTATAGCCTTCACTTCACTCGCACCTAAGGTAAAACGAAGTTTGGGAATTGCGCAAGCTGCCGCCCTTGACAAAGGATGCAAACAGGGCATCGGGGCGCCGCCATGTTCCTGCTCGTGTGAGGAAGCATGCTCAATAGACCCTTTCCGAAATTCTGTCTGGCCACTTCGTTAACTATCATCATCTAAGTGCATATCATCTGTACATGCTAATGGCGTCCTTTTGATGGCTGGTGAAGAAAGAATTCCAAGACGGGCGCCAATGAGGAGGCTGAACATTCCAGACGTTAGTTCGCAGCATTGTTGTTC
This sequence comes from Ixodes persulcatus, assembly GCA_013358835.2. Classification (NCBI taxonomy): domain Eukaryota; kingdom Metazoa; phylum Arthropoda; class Arachnida; order Ixodida; family Ixodidae; genus Ixodes; species Ixodes persulcatus. Next base: position 24,949 of record JABSTQ010002621.1, on the reverse strand, counting down.
GATGTCACCGTGACGAGACATTTAAGCTTTTATGCGCTATACGCATTTGAGGGTATCATGTAAAACCTTGGAATGATCGGCTTTGGCACGTCCCAGACAGTTCACGACAATAGTATATGGTGAATTTTATCCAGGGTTTTACTCAACTAAGCGCCTTGTAGACAATGGTACACACCATCGAAACTGGAACAAATAGAGAATTGACTGTACAGCGAAGAAAACCGTAACTTTCGTACGTCTGCCGTTAACGACTAAGTACTCAATTTTTGCCCGCACTTAGCATACGGAAATTTAGACTGATAGTTGAGCCACCAGATGGATCTGAATTTGTGAAAGGGTCTATTGCAAGCCTGCCAAAGCCGCCTTAGAACATAGAACATATACTTCGTTTCACCTTATGTGCGAGCGAAGGCAAAGCTGGAAGCGCGAGCCCGAAAGTTCCGTGCGTTCAGGCTTTGCTCGAGCGCGCGAGCTGGGGAGAAACGCAAAAAGCGCTGATCTCGCGCTTCAAGCTTTGGCTTCGCTCGCAGATAAAGTGAAACGAAATATAGAACATAGTTTATTTGACGAAAATACATTTTTGAATGTACAATAGCGGGCCGGTGAAAGCCTCAAGGACTTGTGGACCTGGCTCGGCAGGTGGCGATACAAAAGAAAGACACATTGTAGTAAGGTACGTTCTAAAAAAGTGGAAAGAGTTATTTGACTTTCAACACTTACACATTCTCGCAATCACAAGGTCAACTTGTAGGGCTAGAGAAAGAAAAAAGAAAATCTTTGATAACCATAAAAAACGACAACAAACACAAAGCTTTACCTCACAGCTCTAAATTCCGTTATGCCTTCCTGAGCTTTTGCCTCGAAGTTAAGACTGAAAGGATTCCGGTAGGCTGGTAAATATTTGCGGAACGTAATACACTCTCGTGCGCTCACCGTACTTCATTCTGATCCGCAGCATTTGGAAACGAAGCGATGGCCTCATAGGTCGCTGCGCAATGTAGGCTGTCATAAAACTAGAATTCCAGAAATGGCGAAGCACAACAGTTTTCCTAAAAAGACCCCGAATAGATGGCAGACGGAGCTCTTGAAATATACACGCGCTTGAGACATCTGGCCTGTCAAACGAAACACTTTTCAAAATACCTCTTAGCAAGGAGTCAATTCTTGCACGCCAGAAGAGGGAGCACCCCATAAAGATGGTTACACCGTATCGTAAAAAGCTGTAAGCCAAAGCATGCGTTACCATTTTTCAAACAGAAAAAGGCAGAAACATTTTAATATTATACAGACAACATGCAACGCTTCTTAGTTTTTTACATAGATAAATCATATGCGTGCACCAGAACAAATCGCTGTCGAAATGTATTCTTAAGTATTTAACTGTTTTCACATACGGAATAGTTTCGCAATCGCACGATGCGCAATTGGAAGTGTGCAGCGCTACCGGGACGGAAAGTTCGACATGCTTTAGCGGGTGCCTAAAAAAGGCAAGTTTTGTTTTCGACGCATTCACTTCAATTAAATTTGCACGAAACCAGTCCATTGTAGAGATAATATCATTTGAAGATTTTGAATGGCTATATAATAATCCGGATGATCCGACACTAAAAGCGTGTCATCGGCGTATTGAAAAATTTTACATTTAGAAATAACAGCGGGGAGATCGTTCACGTATAAATTATAAAGTAATGGCGATAGAACTGAGCCTTGCGGGACTCCAGCAGTTAAAAGGGCCTTACTGCTCTTCCGATTTTTAAACACCACCACTTGGGGTCGACCTGAAATATAGCCTTTTAGGAGTGACAAAAACGGACCTCTGAACCCGTCTGTACAGTTTAGGACAGAGGACGTCATGACTTATGCTGTCGAATGCTTTCGAGACATCCAAGAACACTGCACATGTAAACACACTGTTATCGAAACTAGTATTCAGGAAATCTCCAAAATCTTCGAGTAATGCCTGAGTACCCCGCTCGGCAACAAAACCCTACTGACGATCGGAAAGTAAGTCGAACCTTTGACAGAAACTAGTCAGGACCTCTAAACCCGTCTGTACAGTTTAGAAGAGAGGACGTCATGACTTATGCTGTCGAATGCTTTCGAGACATCCAAGAACACTGCACATGTAAACACACTGTTATCGAAACCAGTATTCAGGAAATCTCCAAAATCTTCGAGTAATGCCTGAGTACCCCGCTCTGCAACAAAACCCTACTGACGATCGGAAAGTAAGTCGAACCTTTGACAGAAACTAGTCAGGACCTCTGAACCCGTCTGTACAGTTTAGAACAGAGGATGTCATGACTTATGCTGTCGAATGCTTTCGAGTACATCCAAGAACACTGCACATGTAAACACACTGTTATCGAAACCAGTATTCAGGAAATCTCCAAAATCTTCGAGTAATGCCTGAGTACCCCGCTCTGCAACAAAACCCTACTGACGATCGGAAAGTAAGTCGAACCTTTGACAGAAACTAGTCAGGACCTCTGAACCCGTCTGTACAGTTTAGAACAGAGGACGTCATGACTTATGCTGTCGAATGCTTTCGAGACATCCAAGAACACTGCACATGTAAACACACTGTTATCGAAACCAGTATTCAGGAAATCTCCAAAATCTTCGAGTAATGCCTGAGTACCCCGCTCTGCAACAAAACCCTACTGACGATCGGAAAGTAAGTCGAACCTTTGACAGAAACTAGTCAGGACCTCTGAACCCGTCTGTACAGTTTAGAACAGAGGACGTCATGACTTATGCTGTCGAATGCTTTCGAGACATCCAAGAACACTGCACATGTAAACACACTGTTATCGAAACCAGTATTCAGGAAATCTCCAAAATCTTCGAGTAATGCCTGAGTACCCCGCTCTGCAACAAAACCCTACTGACGATCGGAAAGTAAGTCGAACCTTTGACAGAAACTAGTCAGGACCTCTGAACCCGTCTGTACAGTTTAGAACAGAGGACGTCATGACTTATGCTGTCGAATGCTTTCGAGACATCCAAGAACACTGCACATGTAAACACACTGTTATCGAAACCAGTATTCAGGAAATCTCCAAAATCTTCGAGTAATGCCTGAGTACCCCGCTCTGCAACAAAACCCTACTGACGATCGGAAAGTAAGTCGAACCTTTGACAGAAACTAGTCAGGACCTCTGAACCCGTCTGTACAGTTTAGAACAGAGGGCGTCATGACTTATGCTGTCGAATGCTTTCGAGACATCCAAGAACACTGCACATGTAAACACACTGTTATCAAAACCAGTATTCAGGAAATCTCCAAAATCTTCGAGTAATGCCTGAGTACACCGCTCTGCAACAAAACCCTACTGACGATCGGAAAGTAAGTCGAACCTTTGACAGAAACTAGTCAGGACCTCTGAACCCATCTGTACAGTTTAGAACAGAGGACGTCATGACTTATGCTGTCGAATGCTTTCGAGACATCCAAGAACACTGCACATGTAAACACACTGTTATCGAAACCAGTATTCAGGAAATCTCCAAAATCTTCGAGTAATGCCTGAGTACCCCGCTCTGCAACAAAACCCTACTGACGATCGGAGAGTAAGTCAAACCTTTGACAGAAACTAGTCAGGACCTCTGAACCCGTCTGTACAGTTTAGAACAGAGGACGCCATGACTTATGCTGTCGAATGCTTTCGAGACATCCAAGAACACTGCACATGTAAACACACTGTTATCGAAACCAGTATTCAGGAAATCTCCAAAATCTTCGAGTAATGCCTGAGTACCCCGCTCTGCAACAAAACCCTACTGACGATCGGAAAGTAAGTCGAACCTTTGACAGAAACTAGTCATTGCCCTTAAAACGTGTTTTTCCAGCAGCTGCGAAATGCATGATAAGATTGAAATAGGACGATAGTTCTTGAAATCATTCGTCGCCCCTCCTTTGTGGAGCGGTTTGACAATAGCAGTTTTCATTCCCGTTGGCCATTTTTTCGGTTGCAATTATATCGTTCAGCAGAACTAGAAGTACATTCTTAAGTTTTTCAAAATTTCTACGCAGATCCCGTATATGAATTTCGTCAATGCCAGACGACTTCCTTTCTTTGAAAGAAAATAAATACTCTCGCAGCTCGTGTTCTGTTATCGAAGGAAGATACGCAGAAGCTAGATTGTAGTCGTGTAGCGTAATAGTCGGTGGATTATCACTATCTTGAACTGCGCCTGAAGTGCGGTAAAAAAGGCATTAAAGTCATCAATAGTTTTCTGTGGAACTGGCGCAAAGGAGTTATCTATCACGTCATCGATTGAGCGTTTTTTTGTTCCACCCCGAATCTGATTAGCTAACTGCCAAGTGTTTGCTGCGTCAGAACGGTTCCTTTCAAATTCTCCCCTAAAAAACCTGCGTTTTGAGGAACGGACCAAGGCGCATGCTTTATTTCTGACCATCTTGTATTCTGCCTTGACTGTTAGTTCACCCGGACAAGGTTTGCAGCGCTTCCAGAGCAAGTCCTTATACTTTATAGCTGCCAAAATGTCTGGCGTAAGCCACTTAACGTGCGCTTTACGTTGTCTAATCATTACTTTCCTTTTTGACGTAGATGAAAATTTTGAAAATAAATCGACCGTGTCATATAACTGTGAAGCCTCGACTGATGCTAATAGGCCATTCCAATCAAATTTTTTTTTATTTTGTCATCGAACCGCGCTTGATCTGTTATCGTTATTTCCTTGACATCATTGTCGGAGCTCCTATTATCTTTTTTGATTTTATCTGGCACGCTATATAATAGTGATCAGCCATTTTTTCAGTTATCACCGCCGCCTTACCCGAGCCCTCAAACATGCGTAAATTAATGTGATCGATGCACGAGGACACGAATTTGTCGCCTAAACGTTCTCCGCGAGTCGGTAGATGTATTGTACTTTCGATGCCGTACGTTGACATAAGGTTGGGGTAATCGCATACAACATGGCGTGAGGAATCTAATGTGTTTAGATTGCAATCGCCCGCTAAACACAGCTGACTTGTCGAACTAAATTCCGATAATACTTTATCCAGTTCATCAAGAAACAGGTTCGCGTTGCTTGAAGGGGGGCGGTAGATAGCTATCAGGCTGACACAGAAATGCTGGCCGGTAATCTGCAGGCCTATGTCTTCACGCGCACTCTGCACGTGTTTGAGAGCATGGGGCACCAATCGGGACGCCATGCTTGCAAGTTTGTAAAGCCGCTATCTATCAGTCCATTCATTCGCCGCCGGCTTCGTCGCTTTACAGTAGTCGCTTGCACGGCTTACATGCCTCGGCAACAGGTGGATCAGGTGAGAGCAAGTGCTCGTCGCATCTCCTTGTCGGTCGCCTGAGAAATCGCTCTCATGCGGTTTCTACTGGATTTGCAAGAATGTATGCTTCATAGGGCTGCGCTATTCTATCCAAAGACATTATATCTCCGTTCGATTTACATGCACCTCCTGCACCAGTGCAGAAAAGTGTAGGGCGGTGTATCTAAATGCACACGCCGGAAGTACACTGCCCTACACTTTTCTTCCCCGGTGCACGAGGTGCAGGTCAATCGAACGAGGCTATTATTGCCAAGGCAGCAAATGGTTTCAGTTTATCGGAGAACTTTCCCTTTTTGCTTTTATTAACGTTTTACTCAATTTGTTGATATCAATTGCGCTAATCTTACTTGAAAGTTCCAGAATACCTCTCTTGTCTTAATCTTTTTAGAGCAGGGGCTTCCAAACGTTCCAGAAACCATTTTCCATTATATAGAAATTGAGCTTACGTTTGTACTCTGAGCAATATAAAGTCTGCTGTAGAAGCTCGAACTTAGTGAAAGCCTCCTGCCTTCATAAACCCCAGCAAGCACCGGAAACCCAATCACTGCAAAAGGTAATGACTATCAGCTTCTTTTGATACGGAGTTCTTTCCACATATCTTAGGATGCTACGGTCTATAAAAAATGGTAGCAAATGTTTCACGCCAGTATAACACTTTCACAGCATTCGATTTGACCGGAGTATTTCCTTTAACGTTAGTTTTATCCTACTCTTTACGGATATAATTGTTACCGAGTAGTACTGAGTGCCTAAGGTTGACAGATGTATTCTAAATAAGTTCTTGGATGACGATAAAGACATACTTGATTAAACGTAAAAGAGTACATGTCTCAATGTCGGTCAGAAGTAGGGCTTTATGTTAAAAAAGAAACCGTACATAGTTCTTGACTCACCCAACCGTCAGGGTACATACGCTTGACCGAAAACTTGAATAACATCTCAATATTATCGATACGCGAACGAAACGAGACAATGGGTGAGGTGAACAATGAATAAGTAGCCTCGTGGATAGTTCACTGGGGCTGCATTCCTGGTCAGCAAGAATAAAACTAAACAATTTCGGAAGGTTTTATTTTCGAGTAAGGACAGCTACTAATGAAGTACTTTGCTTTTCTCCGATTAAAAAAAAAACAAAAAAAAACGGCTGGGCAGATTAATTTGAGGGTCTATTGGTATATTCCAAAAACGTAAAACGCCCGTTATTCGCCAGATATACGTACGTTCAGACTAAAAATTTTCAATGAAAAATTACCAAGTACTATATGCAGCTTCTAATTTTTTTATGCAACTCGTGAGCATAGCAAATATTTGAGACATCGACTTGACTGATATGATATAATACCTTCCGCTTTTGGAAGACCGACGACAGCTCCAGGCTGATGAATCTTATATAGGACAATCAAGTAGAATATTACAAAAATGATAAACTGAATTAATACAAATATTAGTTTAGGCAGCATTTGGGCTATCAGCTTCAAAACTAGCTGTCAAAGACCATGCATATACATGCATCTAAATTTGACTTTTAGCATAAAGTCTAGTTAACACAGCCCAGATTCCTTACGTTCCGTAAGCTTACGTACACGCCACCGGGATATCTGTGCTTCGTATTAAACGTGGCTACCAATTCAAGGAGATAGCCTGGCACGCGACACTCGAGACACGAATGTTTCAGTGACTTAGACGTAACGTTAAAAACGGTGCTGTGTGAACCAGTTTTAAAAGTTTAACCGAGCTCTATTCCTTACGTTATGTTGCAACCAGCCTTGTGTCATTGGTTGCCACAGTAACTCACCGTCCCAGCTTGTCAACACCGATGCATTCGTATGTAAAATGACGCGTGCCAGGCTATCTCCTTGAATTGGTAGCCACGCTTAATACAAAGCACAGATTTCCCGGTGACTTGGACATAAGCTTTCGTAACGTAACGTAACGTAAGAAAACGGGTCTGTGTGAACCAGCCTTAAATTAAAAAATGATCAGGGGCCCTATGTTGCACGTTTGGACTCCCACGGCAAATATGGAGAAGGAAGTGACGTCATCGACACAGCAAACGCAGATTGGATGTTGACAGAAGAAAACAATCAATATCCAGTCTGCGTTTGCTGCGTTGTCGACGTCACTTCCTTCTCCATAGTCACCGTGGGAGTCGAAAACGTGCAACATAGGGCCCCTGATTTCGTTACTATGACACACACCACGCTTTTCATGAAGGTTAGCCAGCTTGTGCCTGATCATGACCCAATCCCGAGCTGGGCAGTCATTGAAGATTGAATTCACATGTTCCGGGTGTGTTGGCAGCTGTGCTGGTTCACCTGAACAAAAGAAGGTAACCACAGGTTATTCAAAGGCTGCGTATAAAAAGCCAAGGGAAAACGCAGGATGAATAATCCCCCTTTTGGCGAAAACCCAAAACAATGCATATGATCTACACTCGGGGTGAACGTCTTGTGGCGTTCTGGAGAGGAGGAAACTGTGCACGCAGCAGCGAGTGCACCGTCTTCCTTATCCTTGACTCTATTGCCAAAGAACATTGTCCCCGAGTATAGACCATTCCATTTAGCGCTCTCTGGGCGGCACCATTGTGTTAGACAGCAGCGCCCTCTTCATACATCCGGGAAATTCAGCGGGTTCGGCGGGGTAAAACGAGAGAGAGGGCACGCGCCCGACTCCGCTAGCAGACGACAAACCGGGAGGTTGCCATTCTCCATCTTTGAGCTGTATTGGCGGGCTGTACGAACATCGAACTCTCGCTCATGTCTGCCGCTGTGAAGTGGTTCGCGTTCTTAGAATAGTTATGGCTACTCCAAATTCAGCCTATAGCTCTCTGTTGTTCTATTTCGGTAAATGATCAACTAGCGTATCTTTTTTCCGTTACTTAAATAGCAGTTGAGTCAGCCGGCAGTACTACCCTCAACTACTGCGTGTATAGCGGCAGAACACGCTTTTATTTATTATTTCAGACTTTCACTCATGGTCGCTAAAGGCCCACACCAGTACGAACTTTGTATAGTAAAAAAGGTACAGCAACCGGGTTTACTTTTTGCCGGAGAGACCGGCCAATCTGACACAGTTTTCCCTTTTTTTTTCTTATTTGCACGCAGGTAACAGCGCACTTGGACCCGGTTAGTCTTTTTATCGAGCATAGCATTACACGATAACTTGCATATCAAAATTGGTGCATCTGCGCTTGAAATTTTCAAAGTGACGCGATTGTAAACAGAGTTTGCACGCCAGCCGGATGCTAGCTACAGCCCACTCGGCGGAGCAGACGACATGCCGGTGAGAGGGGGAGGGCATTTTTTTTTCTCTATTACCCTCTCTGCTATGACCGTAATGGAACGGTCTATACACCTTTCCCATGTTTACAAATCGACAGCCCAGCACGCGCATGTTTGTCGCTTGAGAAACTGTGCAAAGCACGCGCCGTGCGCACGAGTGCTGAAAGTAGCACCGGCCAGAAGCTCTTTATTGGAAGGTTTTATAGACCTTTGCAAAACGAGCTGTCTGGCCACCGCCATTTTGTGACTCGAGCGATACCTGTCAGCCAGAAATTTTTGCCTCCCACCTGAGTTGTGGAAACCCGGTCAGCTCGGCTCTTCATCTGTATTGTGCACTCAGAGTTCGCCGGCTTTTCTTGAAAGTTTTGACTTTGTTTGCCTGTTCAGGATGCTTACCCTTTGTGTGTTATCTTCCACTCTGAGAACCAGGGAATACCAGGGCTCGTGTGCTGCTATGCCTACGCAGGAAACAAACGAAGGCAGCGAACGTCAAGCAGCTTGCGACGTGGGCCGTTGGACGTTTTTCGAGGATTATTTCCGTTGGGATAATTTCTGAAAATCCTTCCCGGCTGTGTTCCCGGTCCTCGCGAAAAAAAGCTGATAGGGTCGTGCACGGGGCATGGTTACGGAACAAACACCCCAGGCAGAACAAGACGTCGAGATGACGCCGAAATAAGGTTCTAGACGTTGGGCGACGTCGAAGTCCTTAACAAACTTTTTATCAACGGCATTGGTACGTCCACATGAGAGGTTCCGACAACGTCAAACACGCGACGTAGTGACAACGTCATAAGCTTCACCTCGACGTCTTCAACAGTAATCGACGTCTGTTCGACGTCTTGTATGAGAAGTTCTTTGAACGTCAAGCAGGAGATGTTACAACAATGTCCTGAGCAACACCTTAACGTCTTTGACATTAATCGACGTCAGTTCTACGTTTTCTCTGGGAAGTTATTTGAACGTCGAGCACGAGACGTCCCAACAATGTCCTGAGAAACACCTTGAAGTCATCGACATTATTCGACGTCAGTTCTATGTTTTTTCGGGAGGTTCTTCGAACGTTGAGCGCGAGACGTCCCAACAATATCTGAGCAACACCTTGACGTGATTGGCAATAATAGACGTCAGTTCTACGTTTTCTCCGGAAAGTTCTTTGATCGTGGAGCACGAGACGTCCCAACAATGTCCTGAGCAACACCTTGACGTCATAGACATTATTCGACGTCATTTCTACGTTTTCCCCGGAAAGGTTTTCGAACGTTGAGCGCGAGACGTCTCAACAATGTCTAAGCAACACCTTGACGTCAGTGGCAATAATAGACGTCAGTTCTACGTTTTCTCCGGAAGTTCTTTGAACGTGGAGCACGAGACGTCCCAACAATGTCCTTAGAAACACTTTGACGTCATCGACATTATTCGACGTCCTTTCTACGTTTTTTTCGAGAGGTTCTTCGAACGTTGAGCGCGAGACGTCCCAACAATGTCTGATCAACACCTTGACGTCATTGACTTTAATAGACGTCAGTTCTACGTTTTCTTCGGGAAGTTCTTTGAACGTTGAGCGCGAGACGTCCCAACAATGTCTGAGCGAACATCTTGATTACCCTCAACAAGCGCCCAAGGTACTGTCATATCACTTTTAAGATTTCTCATCAATGACAGCATTTTTGATACTGTGCATGCAATCCACCTTTCAACCTGGCTGAGCTGCAGAAATCTCTTACAATAATATCATTCTTGTGATTGTTGTTTTAGCAGGAATGGCTTAAAAATCCGGGAATTCACAACAGCAAAAACCAGGATTTAGCTCGAAGTCAGCGGGGCTGTTTATTGCATTTTTAGCGTTTCTAACTTGATATCAGCGTCTTTGAAGCTGTAAGAGAATGATAGTAATGTAAGAGATTTCTGCAGCTGAGCCAGGTTGAAGGGTGGACAGCCTCCACAGTATCGAAAACGCTGTCATTGACGAGAAATCTTAAAAGTGATACGGCAGGTCCTTGGGCACTACTGGACGCTTGCTTAGGATGACTCCGAATTACACCCAGGACTGTGTATCCATGGAAGTGGCCGAAATTGCCGATCACTAGGGAGCTGAAGGAACACCGTTCCCATGATTATTGGAGTGGGGGCCAGGGCGCTTGGGTGATTAGGCAAATGGTCTATTCCGTCCGAATATATGTGCTTTCGCGAACATACCTTCGAGCAACGAAGCCTGATCCGGTCGACTCCATTGTTCCACGGTGACCCAAATTGACACCGTTATCAATTAACATCCCGTTCAGTCTTGATCGACGTATGCTCGGTGTTTTATGGTCGTTAAATGGACCTTATTTCAACGTTGACATAACGTTATCACAGACGTACACTCGACATTTTATATCGTTAATTGGGACGTTATGATAGCGTTAATACGACGTTCAATTGACATCCCGTTCAGTTTAGACGTATACTCGATGTTTTATAGTCGATAAATGGGACATTGTTTCAATGTTGACATAACTTTATCAATTAACTTCCCGTCCAATTCAGACGTGCACTCGACATTCCAAGGTCGTTAAGTGCTACGTTATGTCGACGTAAAATCCACGCTTTTTTCCTGACATTAGCCTTTCCATATTACGTCGAAGGGACCTGACGTTCAGACTTTCGACGTTCCTTCGACATGTGGTTCCTGACGTCAACGACTTTCTTTCGACGTTTTTCCAACGTATCTGTGCTGCCTGGGACGTTCGTTAATTTGCGTTAGAGCTGTGCAAAAAAGCGGCTGTCTTCAAAACGTGCCCCATAACCAGCCGGATTCAGTCCGATCGTTGTGAAGTTACTATCGTCGACACTGTATATTGGATAGGCTGCGCTATTTGAGACCTTTCTCGAACCATGTTCGGATAACGCTGCACCGTGGGGTACGTGCAATATATGACGAGAGGGCAAAAAGGTCGCCATTTGCCCTCTCGAAGCGCCATTGAGGGATCCGGTTTAGGTTTCTGGTCACCGCTTGATCTGTTCTGAAGTCCCAAATCAAGGGACCTCAATAAAGGTATGTCGAGGTACTTCTCTTCGCTGTGTGTATTCAGTCTCTGCGGCTTCAGAAAGTGTTTTCAGTTTGAGAGTGTTCTCGAGCTGACAAAGCGCGTGCCATGCTCTATTCCTTTTGGCACCATGGCTGCTGATTTTGTCATGTGGAAAAGATGACACGAGATTTAATGGCATGCAGTTTCCTCATAAAAGTGATCGATACCAAAATTCTACTGATGTTTCGTTTTTGTTTTGCAGACTCTGGAAGGTACTGCTTGACCATAATACATACTCTTAGCCGACTGTACATTAGATGTTCGCGATGCTAGCTGAAGCTCGTACCTCAATTTGAGACTGAGCACGCGCCCGCTGGGTTCGTATTCCGCAGCGTACGGTCTTCTAAAACTCTCTAATGTTGCGCTGATCCGCTGCCAATAGATCGCATGTTTTATGTTAACCGTTACAGCACTTACACAGCCTACTTGCTATCTTATATGAATGTGTTATATCTCATACGTTTGTCAAGCGATTAGGTATTTTACACTAATTCAAACCTCTCGCGAACAGGCGAGACGCCGTCGTTGCCCCAAGAAAGGGTACTTTGACCACACGCGGTCATCGTCGGTGCAAGTGCAGCTTCGGAATTCGGCCTTACCGTTTGACTGTGCCGCTACGAAAATTCGCCTTCGGTTATCTTAAAATATAATGTTTATTTACGAAGCAATAAAGCTACATTTGATTTGAACTGCAACGTCTTGTTTCTGGGATTGCAGCACACTAGGCAACCATTATATCTATGCGAGGCCCAATTCTTCAGTGGGGCGCGATTTGTGGGGTGCAACATTTAGTCCGAGAGGACTGAAAGCACGGGTTTTATATTTAGTAGTTGGGGACCAAATGTAAAGGATTAACTTTTAGTCCCAAGGGTCTAAATGCAAGGGCGCGACATTTAGTCCCAAGAGTCTAAACGGAAGGGCGCAACATTTAGTCGCATGGGCCTAAATGCAAGGGCGCAACAAGTAGCCCAGGGGCCTAAATGCAAGAGCACAAAGGTTAGTCCTGGGAGTTCGCCTTTGAGGGGACTAACGGTAGAAAAGCAAAGGATGCTCCCGTCCCCGTCAGTCCCCCAGGGGTTGAATGGTAGTGTTAGCGCATTTTGTCCCTTGAGGGAGTAAGTCACGCTCCCTTTTTTTTTAAAGTGTCGATAGCTATTTTAGGGACAAATTCGGTGAATACAGGCATTTGGACTCTCGAATATTGGCGCCTGTACCTCAATTAAAAAAAATGTTCACAAACTTCTTCGAGGTATTAGTGAACAAAAGACGTCACAGTGTGCACTCGGACGTTCGTTGCGGGTCTTGCAAAAGAGAGACATGATTCTAACCAGAGACGGCCGACGACAAAAAAGACAAGGGGTAAACACAGTTTTATTTCACTTCATTCATTTTCCGTTCAGGACCCGAGGGCATTACAGAGAGGAGTAGGTTAAATATACAACAACACGTTAGAAACTATAGGAAAGCAGGAAAACACATAAACATTACGACGCAACATGAAAACAATTAGTAATCGAAACTCTAAAATAATCTGTGTCAGTAATAGCGATAATGACTGTGGGAAGACGATTCCAGTTTATGGAGGTTTTTGGCAAAAAAGAAGCATTGAATGTAGAAATCTTACAAGGGGAGATTCCAACTTTTAGTTTCTGATCAATGCGCGATGATACGTAAGATGGTTTGGAAAATAGCGCATGACAAAGTGGTGAGCTAGAGTGACAAATCTTGTGGAACAAACTTGGACTAGATATTTTCCACGAAGTGAGAGATTGGGCAATGACAGCGATGTTTTCATGGTGGTTACGCTAGATGTGCGGCGCTAGTTGGAAAGAATAAAAGGAGCGGAGCGATTTTGTAGAGGTTCCACTGCAGATTAGAAGGTGATACGGTGGTCCCAGCTAAAGAAGGCATATTCAAGTTTGGTACGAATGAGAGTTTTATAAAGAAGTTTTAATGAAAAGGGGCAAGCGAGAGTTTTTTTTTTATGTAAGTCAGCAATTGATTAGCTCTGTTAGTGACGTAGTCGACACGAATATTCCAGGAGAGATGATTGGTTATATGAACAGCGAGATATTTATAGGAGGGCACAGTAACGAAAAGAAAATTATTATTGAAGTGGGAAGAAACGACACGTTTTATATTGACAAGAGACTCTTATAAATTAATATTTGTGATGTTAAGTTTAATATGCCAGAAATCGCACCATTGAGCGACGTTGTTAATGTTGTTATTATCAGATAGGAGGGCAGAACTTTTGGAGTTGTTAAAAATTTCTTTGTAGATAACACAGTCGTCAGCAAAAATGGCAAATAGGAGAAGAGACCTCCATAGAAAGATCGTTACTATAAATAGGAAATAAAAGTGAACCGAAAACCGAACCCTGTGGAACACTGGAGTTAACAGGCGAGTATGAGGAATTAGTCTCATTAGAACTAACAATTTGGATCTTGTTTGTTAGAAATGCTCCTGTCCAAGTGATAACGCTTGGGTCGATGTTATGGTTACGAAGTTAATAAAAAGCAGCGCGTGAGGAACTTTGTGAAATGATTTCGAGAAATCAAGAAATATGTAGTTGGTCTTAAAACCCCTGTCGAGAATAACGTAAAGATTATGAGTAAATGTCAGAAGTTGGTTTTTACAAGAGAAAGTCCGTCTAAAACCATGTTGTGATGAATTGAGAAACGAATTTGAATCCATAAATTTCACTAGTTGGGAGTTAACTTTACGTAAGTAAAGCTCATCTAGAACGTTAGGGACACTATTTTCACTCTTAAAAGACACAAAAAGGTCTTTGTGCGCGAGATTCTAAGGGCCATGGTCATTCAGCAAAGCGCCAATGGATGTGTGAGCATGCCTTCCATCAAGGTCAGCGAAAACGAAAAACAGCTTTTGCAATGTGATACGTCCACGTGAGGGGAAATGAAGGGCATGCAGTGTTGGTGGAGTTAGTTGGTTAGGGTAAGAGGAAAACGTGTAATGGGTGACAATTTTTACTTATTGACATTATTTTATGAGCAGAATAAAAACAAAAATCGAATTTATGTAAGGTGATGAAGTACAAAGCGACAGTTGATAGTCAGCAGGGTCTGCCTGTTTCTCTCTCTGTGTTTCTTTGTATAACGTTCTAGCTGACATTTTCTTTTGCATCAATGCACCCGCTAGCTCAACTTCAGCCTGTTGTTCGGTAAATTATATACTCAAGTATGTTGCATGAAATACTTGCTAAGGAAGGATATAGGACGCACGTTAGAGAAATTATGTTTATCCTACCTTTGTTAAGCGAAATTACCTTGCCCACCTCCCAGTCTTTCGCTAGTACCCCTTGTTCAAGCGATTGGGAAATATTTGTGATAAACTGATCCCATAATATACTTTAGTATTATTTAAGAATTTGCATTGATGTTATCAATGCCTGCAGCCGAAGATATTTTCAGTTTTCCAATATTATTATCAATTCCTTCCGAGTCTATATTAACTGGATACACTGGTAAAAATTTACAGGCTGGAAAAACTGGAGAGCAAGACGTAATGGGTCCAGAAAATGCTTTGGCAAACACTTCATTCAAAACCAAAGAACATGGGTCACTAGCCACTTCCTTACCTTTAGCGTCCGGAAGCGTGACGCCGGAACTGGTAGCGGGTTTATAACTTTGCAAAATTTACACGGATTGATTAGTAGCATGGCTGAAAGCTTTAATAAAAAGCGAGGCTTTTGATTGTTCGACTGCTTTTTTGTACTCCTCAGCCGCACCATGGCACACTGTCCGGCGTTGCTCGTCCCCAGAAAGATTGTCGGCTCGAAACAGGCGTTATTTTTTGTTTTTTAATTCTTTACAGCGTCAAGCTTTACTCCGGTGATTTCCTCATGGTCTCCGATTTGCCTGAAAGTTTGCTAAACACGCCAATGAACAACGCTGAAATAGCATCTCAAATATTAGGTCAAAATATTTGTTTTTTGCGAAGTTATTGAATTTACAATTTGGGTCCCCACCGTATCTTTCAAACTAAAAGTCTCTACTGGCAAAAAAGAAAAAAAAGTGACGCCAGTGGAGTTCATAGGTTCACTTTTTGGACTGTAGATTTCGTTCCTAACTGATTACAAGCAGTTTTTTGGTGTTAAATGAATGCTTTGGAAGCTCGCTACAGTACCAGCGCACCAGCACGGAACAAATGCTTGGTATAGTCTACCTTTTAGACTGCTTGCCTGACCATAGCCTTCTCTATACTGACAAAGCCTGGCAGCTAGTCACGTGACACGGCCGTTGGAAGTGAAAAGGTAGAGCGGCGAGCAACGGATAAGAGGAGAGTCATGTAACGGGCGCCCCGCTGCGGCGAGACACCGAAACACACTATACTTTTGTTTTCTCCTGTTGACGAGGGTAAATGGAACGCCACCCCTTCCCCGTTCCCCGTTTCGAATTTGTCTGTTTTGTTTGCGCTCAAAATTGTGTGGGAAACTGGCGGGGCTGATTGATTACAGATATTGATACACGGGAACAGCGTCCAAAGGTCAGTATGCAAGATGACGACAACGACGTTGAGAGCGTTACACACCGGGTGATGGCGGTGCCTCAGTCTGAGCCCTGGGCCTCGGTTCCTCGGAGGCGGCAGTTTCTACTTTGGCTGGGCTACCTCCTTGGAGCCTGATGTTTCGACCCCAGTGGACCCCAGTGAGCAACAGCGCCATGATGTTCCTGGGGCTCCTTCATGCACCGGCCGAACGGCGTGCCAGATCCCCATGGCTCGCTGCTGACCCGCCCAACCCGACTCCACGAAATCTGGACTTCTGTGAATCGGACTGCTATCTTCCCCAATACCAACAATCCATGTCGTCGTCATCATGCATGTATATACTCATCACATTACCATGTTCAGTAGACGCGGAACACGGGCCTCCATGGTACGGGCTGCTGCCTTTCCGCGGTGCCGCGGCTTTTCAGAACCAAAAAATAAAGACTGAAAAACAATAAACTATCCCCTGCTTGGAGTTTTCGGCGGTCCATGCGTCACAGGGCACACAACTGCCCAGACAACGCAGATGGTCCTGAGGACGTCCTCAGTTCCGGACGTCGGGACGTTCGGAACTAGTCGGGACATTCTGGTCCTTTCAAAGACGTCTTGAGGACGTTTTCAGGTTCCCATATTTAGGAAGGCCAAAAAAGTCTTCTTCCGAATGATTTTGAATAGTAAAAAATGGTTTCATGGCGGGAAGTGAAAACGAAACCAGAATGAGTACGAAAATAAGAATTCGTTGAAGGATACTTTTACTGAACATATTCATTGCGGCTGCCGAGGCCACTGGCCTCGGAGGCCGCAAACGCCGTAGCCTCGACATCAGCAGCCACTCTCATCGGTTTCTCCCGAGCGAACCGTGTGTTTCGGGTCCTCGCCGCTCAAAAGCTGTGCGCTCACTACCGGACTCCCTGCGAAATATTCTGTGCTACCACATCCTCGCGCTCTAAATCTGCGACCGGGCGCTCTATGGCTCCGCCATTGAACTGCCAGGCTTTGTGAGTATAGAGGAGGCTATGACCTGACTGGCAAGCCTGCCTTCCACTGACGTCACAGTACTAAAAGGTGTGGGTATATTTGAATGTTGGATTGCTGCAACATTTTAATTTGCCGATATCACGATAACTGTTATGAATTTCGCGATACTCATTAGCATACAAGAAAGGGTAATCGCCGAGGATTCAGAAAATACAGTTAGTTAGGGTAGCTCAAAAAGTCGCCGCAGTACACCTTTAAGGCATGTAGGTACGTTTAATAAAAAAAGCAGTAAAGAATAGTTGCTCAGACCAGGCATGTGCCTTGTCTTAGAGGATGAGCTCGGGGGATGTTGTTAATAAAAGGTCAAACAAGAAAGCAGTTGATTCAGCTATGCGCGTCTGGTGTGAAACCATTTGTTAAAAATTGAAATCGAGGCCCATATCTGTGAACTCACTACATTTCCAAGAGAAGGAAGTAAATAAGGGTGGCGATGTGGGTTAGTTGGTTCATACTGACGAAAAGGCAAACAATGCACAGTAAACGGGGACTGAAAGGAAGTGAAAACAGGACAAGCGCTGACCCTCAACTAAACTTTAATCACATGAAAACAAAACAAAGAAAACAGCAACCCCGCCGACGTCACATGATACATTCACCACGTGTCCAAAAAAAAAACATCTCTTTACTACTTATGCCCCGTGACGCATGGCTTACACAATTTGCGCCTGCTTTGATAATTGCATGCGCCTCTAAAATTTCTCTTTTCACTCTGTCCTTTCCATTGCCAAGCATTCCAGTCTTAGTGAAGATAGGTTTGCACCCACATCCATGACACTGCAATGGCAGAAGCCCCCCTACAGCTCCCACCACTGATCGCAATGACAAGTCATGCTCCTGCAGTCTGTGATTAACACATCTGCCCGTCTGACCGACGTTGGCTTTTCCACACGTTAGTGGAATCGTGTACACAACTCCCACCTTGCAAACAACATATTGATTTTCAGGCTTCACCGAGCAAGCGGGCCCTTTGTCCTTCTTATCGCCAACTCTCGCGCATAGTTGCGCCAGCTTACACGGAGTGGAAAACACCAATGGCACATCGTACCTTAAGGCAACTTTTTTCAAGTTGTGTGAAATTTTATGGAGATACGGTATTACGAGCGGTCTCTTATTTGGCCTTTCCCTCTGGGGACGGGGTTCCCCCTTGAGTTTCTTTAACAAACCCTCCGCAACACTCAATAAAACCGAAGTTGGGAAACCTGCCACTGTCAGTCTCTCAACCTGCCGGGCAAAACTATTGTTAACCACATGATGACATCACTTCTCGACTGCAGCTTGTAGGCAAGACGAGGCAATGCTTCTCTTGACCAGCTTAGAGTGCGATGAATCATATGGAAGAAGACCCTTCTTTGAGCGTGGGTGATAAGACCAGCAAACGTGTTTAGCGATGAATTCTAATATCAAATCCAAAAACTGTAGGTAAGCCCCATTCTGAAGTTCGTGAGTGAATGTGAGCCCCTCCGAATGACTTTTTGGTTTTGCTTATTAGGTGGGAGGGCATATGTTAGGCAGATGTCGTGAGGTCTGTTTTAGAAGTTTTCACAGATCATTCGGAGGGGCTCACATTCACTCACAAACTTCAGAATGGGGCGTACCTAAAATTTTTGGATTTGAGATGAGAATTCATCGCTAAACACGTTCGCTGGTCTTATCACCCACGCTCAAAGAAGGGTCGTCTTTCATATGATTCATTGCACTCTAAGCTGGTCAAGAGAAGCATTGCCTCGTCTTGCCTACAAACTGCAGTCGAGAAGTGATGTCATCACGTGGTTAACAATAGGTTTGCCCGGCAGGTTGAGAGACTGACAGTGGCAGGTTTCCCAACTTCGGTTTTATTGAGTGTTGCGGAGGGTTTGTTAAAGAAACTCAAGGGGGAACCCCGTCCCCAGAGGGAAAGGCCAAATAAGAGACCGCTCGTAATACCGTATCTCCATAAAATTTCACACAACTTGAAAAAAGTTGCCTTGAGGTACGATGTGCCATTGGTGTTTTCCACTCCGTGTAAGCTGGCGCAACTATGCGCGAGAGTTGGCGAAAAGAAGGACAGAGGGCCAGCTTGCTCGATGAAGCCTGAAAATCAATATGTTGTTTGCAAGGTGGGAGTTGTGTACACGATTCCACTAACGTGTGGAAAAGCCTACGGCGGTCAGACGGGCAGATGTGTTAATCACAGACTGCAGGAGCATGACTTGTCGTTGCGATCAGTCGTGGGAGCTGTAGGGGGGCTTCTGCCATTGCAATGTCACGGATGTGGGTGCAAACCTATCTTCAGTAAGACTGGTATGCTTGGCAATGGAAGGAACAGAGTGAACAGAGAAATTTTAGAGGCGCTTGCAATTATCAAAGCAGGGCCCAAATTGTGTAAGCCAAACGTCACTGGGCTTAAGTAGTAAAGAGATGGTTTTTTTGGACACGTGGTGAATGTATCATGTGACGTCGGCGGGGTTGCTGTTTTCTTTGTTTTGTTTTCATGTGATTAAAGTTCAGTTGAGGGTCAGCGCTTGTCCTGTTTTCACTTCCTTTAGTCCCCGTTTACAGTGCGCTGTTTGCCTTTTCGTCAGAAGGAAGTAAGGTTAGCACCTCCATCTGACCAAACTATGGAGGGATAATAAAAATCACCCAACAGTGATATTGGTGCGTTTGGAAACCAAGCTACTGGATTGATTGTATCGTGAAGCTACGTAACGAGACTGCCACTTTTAGTAAGATGGTGATAACAGATGCCTCTAATATATATTGTTTCTTTAAATTCAGATTAACTCATGTTAGTTCAAGCTCGGATACAATATTAACGTGAAACAGTGCAGTATTTTTTTACTTAGCGATCAACACTCCACCGCCGTTTGTTTCTTCCCTATCGTGACGATATAAACGAAAACGTTTCTCACAGTCTGAAATTTCGCCGTTACGTATCCAGCTTGACAAACGCGGGAAAAAAGAGCATTTGGAAACATCAGTTCTGGAGTGAAATAGACTTATTTATCTTGAATTATCTCTTCTTTTTGATACATAGGCAGGCTCAAAAATAGGCTTGGACCTACAAATTGCGCTACTGTTGTAAAACACTTTATGTAACATTTTGAGACGGAGCAATTTCTGCCGTTGACTCAGAGACATCCGATTTTGAGATGATTTAATTTCACTTATGTTGGCTCTGAAATCGTAATAACCCGTAACAAATCACGCAGCACGATTCTATAACTTTTTAATTTGATCAATTAGGTTCTGTCTGAACGGATCCCATATCTCACATGCGTAGTCGAGGACAGACCGCACATGAGAAAAACATAATGTCTCCTTCAAAGATGGGGGAGCAAAACCTAAAATTACGTTTAATAAAACCCAGTGACCGGCTTGCTTTCGCTGTAATATAGTCGACATGTTTATTTCGTCTTAAATCACACAAAAAAATAACTCCCAAATATTTAGTCTCCGATGCCAGTTCAAGTGAAACACCTCCGATACTGTAGGATGAAGGAATAAATTTAGTTTCTCTAGTGAATTTAACGCCGATACATTTAGATACGTTTAGAGCCATGCGCCATTTGATACACCAGTCATCAATTTTATCTAAATCACTTAATCGTATCACTTTAATATTTTATCTAGAACACTTCAATAAAAAGTCAACAGAGAGTCTGTAGCTTTTCTAGTGACACTGGCTATAAAAATTCAACTGAACATTTTCAACACGAAGTAAATAGAGCTTCTGCAGTCTTTTTGATGACACTGTCAAAGGAATGTCAGCAGAAAAAAGTCAAGGTAAAGTTAATGGAAAGTCAACAGCTTTTGTTTTGACTCGAGCTCAAGAATATCACCAGAAAAGTTTGAACACAAAATTAACAAACTTTCTGTTGACTATGTCATCAGGAGGTGAACGTCAAAAGAAGGTAATCAGAGTTAACAAGAAGTCAACACGTTTTCAATAAAAAGTCAAAAAATCGTTTTTATAGGGGTTTAGCCTGTCGGCCATTAAAAAACTCAGTTAATGGGCACCGCTATGCAAATATAAGCCAATCAACCGCGTTGCCACTCCATTGCCGTCGCAACGTGGTTGTTTGCCTCATATTTACACGGCAGCATCTACTGAATCGGTGTCGGATGGGTGAGATTAGGAGCCCAACACTTGTCAGAAGGAAGTCGGCGTGTGGCGGACGCTCTACACATGGCTCGATGAGCGTCGTCTAGTGCGAGTCGTCATAACGCGGCTTTGGCAAGCGGGCATATCAGGCGTCGTACGCACGAGGGCTGAGAGTGGCATCGGGATGCAAAAGGCTCGCTTCCAGCAGGCGTTTCTTCCACTCTGTCGCGAATAGAATGCGCTTGTGCGTCGAAACATTTTTGGGTGCGCCGATCGTATGGAAAGCTAGCCGAGAAAGCGGGCAGACAAAGTAGGCCGCAGGCAGGGAACAGGCCTAGCCTAAGCCTAACGTAGCCGACCGAGCGGCGAGCAGATGATGAGAGCAGCGTCGGTGGAGCGAGGTGATGGAGCTATTTTTCTTGCGTCCCTGATCATGACGTCATACCGGGTCCTGGGGTATTGAAATGTCCTTGGTGAACACGCCCGCGACAATCAATGCCTTCGCAATCATTTGGGTAGAGACTCGTGTCCAGTCGCTGCAATGACGGAAATAGCCGAACACTAAGAATGCCTGCAGCTCAGCACGTGTCCTCCGCTTGTCCAACCCCAGAGCGTCGCTATATTAAACATTTGCGGCATAGTATCAGGCCCAGATCACGTGGTCGCTTGTTCTGACTGCGAGTGGAAGGAGTGAACACGCTCGCGACAATCAATGCCTTCGCAATCATTTGGGTAGAGACTCGTGTCCAGTCGCTGCAATGACGGAAATAGCCGAACACTAAGAATGCCTGCAGCTCAGCACGTGTCCTCCGCTTTTCCAACCCCAGAGCGTCGCTATATTAAACATTTGCGGCATAGTATCAGGCCCAGATCACGTGGTCGCTTGTTCTGACTGCGAGTTGAAGGAGTGAACACGCTCGC
Source organism: Ixodes persulcatus (assembly GCA_013358835.2). Classification (NCBI taxonomy): domain Eukaryota; kingdom Metazoa; phylum Arthropoda; class Arachnida; order Ixodida; family Ixodidae; genus Ixodes; species Ixodes persulcatus. The sequence goes on along the minus strand of JABSTQ010002621.1, from coordinate 2,728 downwards.
GACAATCAATGCCTTCGCAATCATTTGGGTAGAGACTCGTGTCCAGTCGCTGCAATGACGGAAATAGCCGAACACTAAGAATGCCTGCAGCTCAGCACGTGTCCTCCGCTTGTTCAACCCCAGAGCGTCGCTATATTAAACATTTGCGGCATAGTATCAGGCCCAGATCACGTGGTCGCTTGTTCTGACTGCGAGTTGAAGGAGTGAACACGCTCGCGACAATCAATGCCTTCGCAATCATTTGGGTAGAGACTCGTGTCCAGTCGCTGCAATGACGGAAATAGCCGAACACTAAGAATGCCTGCAGCTCAGCACGTGTCCTCCGCTTTTCCAACCCCAGAGCGTCGCTATATTAAACATTTGCGGCATAGTATCAGGCCCAGATCACGTGGTCGCTTGTTCTGACTGCGAGTTGAAGGAGTGAACACGCTCGCGACAATCAATGCCTTCGCAATCATTTGGGTAGAGACTCGTGTCCAGTCGCTGCAATGACGGAAATAGCCGAACACTAAGAATGCCTGCAGCTCAGCACGTGTCCTCCGCTTTTCCAACCCCAGAGCGTCGCTATATTAAACATTTGCGGCATAGTATCAGGCCCAGATCACGTGGTCGCTTGTTCTGACTGCGAGTTGAAGGAGTGAACACGCTCGCGACAATCAATGCCTTCGCAATCATTTGGGTAGAGACTCGTGTCCAGTCGCTGCAATGACGGAAATAGCCGAACACTAAGAATGCCTGCAGCTCAGCACGTGTCCTCCGCTTTTCCAACCCCAGAGCGTCGCTATATTAAACATTTGCGGCATAGTATCAGGCCCAGATCACGTGGTCGCTTGTTCTGACTGCGAGTTGAAGGAGTGAACACGCTCGCGACAATCAATGCCTTCGCAATCATTTGGGTAGAGACTCGTGTCCAGTCGCTGCAATGACGGAAATAGCCGAACACTAAGAATGCCTGCAGCTCAGCACGTGTCCTCCGCTTTTCCAACCCCAGAGCGTCGCTATATTAAACATTTGCGGCATAGTATCAGGCCCAGATCACGTGGTCGCTTGTTCTGACTGCGAGTTGAAGGAGTGAACACGCTCGCGACAATCAATGCCTTCGCAATCATTTGGGTAGAGACTCGTGTCCAGTCGCTGCAATGACGGAAATAGCCGAACACTAAGAATGCCTGCAGCTCAGCACGTGTCCTCCGCTTTTCCAACCCCAGAGCGTCGCTATATTAAACATTTGCGGCATAGTATCAGGCCCAGATCACGTGGTCGCTTGTTCTGACTGCGAGTTGAAGGAGTGAACACGCTCGCGACAATCAATGCCTTCGCAATCATTTGGGTAGAGACTCGTGTCCAGTCGCTGCAATGACGGAAATAGCCGAACACTAAGAATGCCTGCAGCTCAGCACGTGTCCTCCGCTTTTCCAACCCCAGAGCGTCGCTATATTAAACATTTGCGGCATAGTATCAGGCCCAGATCACGTGGTCGCTTGTTCTGACTGCGAGTTGAAGGAGTGAACACGCTCGCGACAATCAATGCCTTCGCAATCATTTGGGTAGAGACTCGTGTCCAGTCGCTGCAATGACGGAAATAGCCGAACACTAAGAATGCCTGCAGCTCAGCACGTGTCCTCCGCTTTTCCAACCCCAGAGCGTCGCTATATTAAACATTTGCGGCATAGTATCAGGCCCAGATCACGTGGTCGCTTGTTCTGACTGCGAGTTGAAGGAGTGAACACGCTCGCGACAATCAATGCCTTCGCAATCATTTGGGTAGAGACTCGTGTCCAGTCGCTGCAATGACGGAAATAGCCGAACACTAAGAATGCCTGCAGCTCAGCACGTGTCCTCCGCTTTTCCAACCCCAGAGCGTCGCTATATTAAACATTTGCGGCATAGTATCAGGCCCAGATCACGTGGTCGCTTGTTCTGACTGCGAGTTGAAGGAGTGAACACGCTCGCGACAATCAATGCCTTCGCAATCATTTGGGTAGAGACTCGTGTCCAGTCGCTGCAATGACGGAAATAGCCGAACACTAAGAATGCCTGCAGCTCAGCACGTGTCCTCCGCTTTTCCAACCCCAGAGCGTCGCTATATTAAACATTTGCGGCATAGTATCAGGCCCAGATCACGTGGTCGCTTGTTCTGACTGCGAGTTGAAGGAGTGAACACGCTCGCGACAATCAATGCCTTCGCAATCATTTGGGTAGAGACTCGTGTCCAGTCGCTGCAATGACGGAAATAGCCGAACACTAAGAATGCCTGCAGCTCAGCACGTGTCCTCCGCTTTTCCAACCCCAGAGCGTCGCTATATTAAACATTTGCGGCATAGTATCAGGCCCAGATCACGTGGTCGCTTGTTCTGACTGCGAGTTGAAGGAGTGAACACGCTCGCGACAATCAATGCCTTCGCAATCATTTGGGTAGAGACTCGTGTCCAGTCGCTGCAATGACGGAAATAGCCGAACACTAAGAATGCCTGCAGCTCAGCACGTGTCCTCCGCTTTTCCAACCCCAGAGCGTCGCTATATTAAACATTTGCGGCATAGTATCAGGCCCAGATCACGTGGTCGCTTGTTCTGACTGCGAGTTGAAGGAGTGAACACGCTCGCGACAATCAATGCCTTCGCAATCATTTGGGTAGAGACTCGTGTCCAGTCGCTGCAATGACGGAAATAGCCGAACACTAAGAATGCCTGCAGCTCAGCACGTGTCCTCCGCTTTTCCAACCCCAGC
>JABSTQ010002620.1:0-29557 GCA_013358835.2 Ixodes persulcatus | reverse complement strand
GAAGGGGAAGACGGACCGAGGGCACGGCGACGCGTAGGTCTAATATTATACATTGTTATACTTAATTATTAACAACTCGTTGATGTTATTTAATAAATGTATAGTTTCTTGTTTTGGAAACCCCGGCTTTGTGTTGTTCCTCCCGGATGGGCATGCAGCAAGGCAACCCTACCACAAGGCTTCCAAGGCACCAGAGGCAAGGTGGTACTTCTGCAGCTTGCCCAGAACGTCTGCCACGCACTTGACGTTGGTTACCCCGTGTAGACTGGAACAGTCATGTGTGGTCGGGGCTGTCGCGATGGTGCACTTTCGGGCCAGGAGTGTGGGCCAGGCGCTGCATCACGGAGCCGCACATCTCAGTGACCTTCGTGAGTAGGGTCAGTTACCTGACTCTCCTCCACGAAAAGCGCGCGGGCGAGTTTGTCCATGCAACTTCAAAACCAGAATAGAATCCAGACTGGTAATTTTTGATGTTTGACTTCCACTTGTATGCATCATCCTGAAAATTATTACTGAATATGAAATGCTTTGCATTACGCTTGTGAAACTCCACATACAACCCCCTTTTGGGAACGCTAACGTTGACTCCTTCATCTTTCTGCTTTGCCTTTCTGTTCCGCTTCCTCTATCTCCTTCATCCGCGTTTCAAATTTGTTACGGGGTCAGTGTTGGCGCTCCCCAAAGAGGTTCATGAGTGGTGCTAACAAAAAAAAAGACGATCCACTACCCCGGCATGTTTTTATTTCTACTGCAATCGTAAGCACACGCTCTGATAGCTTTGGGCTGTGAATCCAGCGATTTGTGGCGTTTTCATTAGTCGTCGACTATACCGACCCCGGTCATGGTCGCCGATTGCGACTCACGCAGTTCCCAAGACGGCTGCTGCTTCGAAGACGCGATCAACGGAGATGTCGTGGGCGCCACCATTTGCAGCGGCATACTTTGCGGCACGCTAAAAGTACCAACGCTATTTCCGAGAAATAACGGGTTCTAAAGCTCAAACCCGCACGCTCGTTTGGGGTATCCAAATGCGCAGTCGCGACGACGTTATTTTTGGGAAGTTTCGGACGTTATCCTAAAACTTCCTAATGTTCACAACTTGTTCCATCCATCTACAATGCGAAGAGCAAAAGAAGCATGCTTACGAACTGAGTTGAGTCGCTCGTTAGACTGTAGCGTCGTGGGTCCTCTACGCTTCTCAAAAGAAAACTTCACAGATAGATAAGCACTAATAAATTAGAAAATTGTTATGTCTAAAAGCATTACCATCCCACGACTCAAACGCATCAACGCACAACAAAACCATTTCAGAAACAAAGAAAAAAAAACAGGTGTCGTTAGCGATGAAGATCTGCGAGCTCTTCTAATTCACTTTATATTTCTTGCAGATTAATTTTAATTTACACTGCACTTCCAGTATTATATTGGTAAATTATTTTAATGCACCAAGCTCCGAAGTTTTACTAGTGTGTTTTTCTAAAATTCCGCCAGAAAAGCAAGCATTGCGTTATGCAATTTTCCTGTAAAAGGTGACTGTATGTGAGTCTTTGATGCTCGCATTAATTTTGAGCTACAAAACTACTTGAATTTTCATAACCCATTGATGCATAAGGATGGGTTATGTACCCTGGTATAAAAACATTTTTGTTATCCGCAAATATAGTAAAAAAATAAGCGTATTATTATCTCCTAATTAACTTGACTAATGTACTTTCATGCATGCTAGAATCATAGTGTGGGCACGATCTTTGGGCGTGGAATAGTCATTTGCATCACACAGCACAGGTTGCATAACACACGCATCAAAAGGGCCAGTGAGTTTCTGACATGGACTATTTTAAACCACAGATGGATGTCTGAGAAATATATCAGTTTCGTCAAAAATCAACTATTCAAGAGTATAGAAACATGTTCTTATTCATCGGTACGTAGAGTTGTCTTTGTTGTTTGCTGAAGTTCATAGGAATGTTCACATTTCTCAGCCGCAGCTACATGCTCTGAAAACTTGCTTAAAGAGTGAGCTTGCTTCATGTATTGTTAACTTTTTCAGATCACACCGCAGCCCCTCTATTTATGCTTCCCTATGTTTTGTGTGTCCTTTTTAGGCTTTTTAGCCTATTTGAACAAAAATGACTCAATTGCTCGACTGACCAAATCAAGAATGCAGTATTATTTGCTAATGTCTTGATGCTGTTAGTGAAGTCATTTAGCACATGACAAGCTTCATGCTTTTAGTGATGTTCATTATCCACATGACAATCATTATGCTGTTATGATGTTGATTTAGCAGATGACAACAAATTTAATGTGAATAAATCAAACGTTCCAGTTTAATAGCGATTCTGCACTCGTGAACTTGCTCATGGAGTGTATGAAACATATGTGTGTTGCCATACCTCAACGGCGCACAAACCTCGTGTTTAAAACACATTAAACTTCTAATTTTACTAAATCTGCAATTCGCATAGCTTCAATTGACCTTTAGGATCATTTAGCGGCAGCCTTGCATTCTATGCTCTTTTTTTCCAATGACCCGCACAAAGGAAAGGACAATAATGCCGTGATGTTTTGCTCCGGCGTCGCCTATCAGTTTAAATTAATTAGCTGTACACTGATGCAGTTCATCCCGAGTGGGATGATTTCCAACTTTATTTTGTTTGTGCCAACTGAAGGTCACCTGTTCAGATTGTGCAATCATTTTTTTTTTTAACTGAATTAGGCAAAGTAGTGTTTGTAGAAACCGGAGATTTAAGTCCGGACATTCTCATAATTGCTTTTGAAGTTGAGTTGTTTATATTCGGTTTGTGCAAACCGGAGATTGACCTCCGGAATTTCTCCGGTTCGCTCTTTAACCGGAGTTGCCGATGTTTATTTTGTACAAAGTGGAGATTGTCTCTCCAGATTTTCTCCGGTTTGACTTTACGACGGAGTTGAAAAATCCTGGTTTGTACAAACCAGAGGTGGTCTATCCGGATTCTGCATGATTTGACTTTAAACCGGAGTCGAAAAATCCCAGGTTTGTGCAAACCGAAGTGTCTCTTTCCACCCTGCTTCTGGATTGATAGTTATCGGCTTTTCATTCCCGGATTGATTTCAATGCGTTATTTTTCGTAGGGTAGCGACATTAGTACAGGGTGTCCTAAGTAACGGCCAGGCTCTTTAAATCGACTGTGAAATTCGGTTTGTTAACCCATCGCCCTACAATTTTGAGCAGCGTTGTCCACAGATGGTAACTTTTGATTTGTAAAATTTGCAAAGAGCTAACATACCTGAGAAAAAAAAGAAAGAAAGAAAAAGGCTGAACTCCTAAGGATACGCAGCGAATAATCATAGTCTTTAAGCAATACGGCGCCGTTTTGCACGGCAAACAAGAGCTAGCGTAAGCGGTCGCGACGCCAACTGCCGCCAACGAAAGTGCATACGACGCCGAGAGCCGGCGTCAGTAGGAGACGAACTTTCGACTCAAAAGGCGCCAACTTTTTTTATGTCAGATGCCAATGCATTATTTTATCATCCTTACAAATAAAATACATAAAATACATGCGTAATGGACTAAGAAGATTCTTTGTCGGGATATTCTGACCGTTTTTTTTTTGGGGGGGGGGGCGGGGGGGGGGGGGGGCAAGGTGCGGGGGGTACTGCGTGATGTCATCTGCTTGCAGTTTCTTGTTGCTACCGCGCCTGTTTTTGGTTCTGTGACTGTCGCCACCTGCGGAACGCTCGCCGATTTGAAGTCGAAAATGTCTTCTACTAATGCCGCCGGCTCTCGGCGCCGAATGCTCGTTCGTTGGCGTCTGTTGGCCACGCGACCGCTCGCGCCATCTCTTGTCTCCTGTGCGAAACTGCGCAGTTTTGTTTGAAGACCGGTGGGTTCGCTGAATTTCTCTAGGAGTTCAGCGTTTTTCTTTATTTTTCCTCATGTAAGTTAGTTCTTTGCATATTTTACAAAAATGAAATGCACTTTCTGTGCAGGCCTGGACAAAGATAACAAGAAAAAGTATTCCGTGATATAAATACTGAGATACATTAACAAAGTATGCTGAAATAGAAATGCAGAGATACATTCCCTATGTGTGTATGGGGTTATTTCAAAGATACTCTGCAATAAGAACAAAAATGTATTCGAGAATACAGATAATAAAATACAGATATTGAAATACTTTTATTTCTCGAGTGACGTCATGTTCCGTAAAAATATTTAAGAATGAATTTTAAGTTACGGAATGACCCATAAAACGCGAGTCCGAAAATGTGGCTCAAGGAATGAAGAAACATAAATTTCCAAGCGAAAAAAACATCTCTCTTTATTCATGAAAAGTTCTCGCAAGCAGGTAAAAATGAAAATACTTGCACTTGAGTGAGAGAAGCTTCTCAAACAGTTAGTCATCAAGACAGCGACGGTTTGGTTTTAGTACAAGACTCGGGACAAGAAAGGTCTCGCAACCGCTGCAGAGGAACATAAGTTTGCTTTAAAATGAATGAATACCTCCTTCATGGATGGATTAAAATTCCTGGAGCATGGAGACATCTTTTCTCAAATCATTAAGATAGCGGAAGACCTCGCCTCTCACGTGAGTCTGTTCAGACCGTGCCGAAACCGAAGAGTTGCCATCTTAAAAGTTGTAGAACCCGTGCGTACGAGAAAGTTCTCAAAGTCGAAAGTGTTTATCACTTCGCTGGATGTCCATCGCAGTTTGAAGAGGGGTGCGAACAGGTGTCGAGTATCGCCTCATTTTTCCTTTTGAAAATGATGAGGCGATACCTCCTGTCTTCGTCTCGAACTCCTCTTCCTCCATAGTTAAAGTTCCTGATACGGATAAGAAACCATAATCTTCCCCAGTGCACCTCATAGAGGACAACGACGGACGATCGTTTCACAAAGGGAGGGAACCTAGACGTCTCACAGCATCCTCTCTATGAACGAAACCTGATGATTGCCGTCTGGACATTAAACCGCGTTCTGTTGTAAAATAAAGCGCGCAACAAAGGCGAAATTGACATTCTCCGAAAAACAGAGTTTTTTGTTTGAGCCCTTTTCATCTCATTGATCTTTAAGTCACGTCTTCAAAACTCTGCCCCCCCCCCCCCCCTCCCCCCCCCCCCCTCCGAATACAGCGAGATACCTTTGCCTGGCCGAGTATCGCGTTATACCCGATACATGGCAAATGTACTCCACTACTAAGATACAAATACATCTTTTAAATGTATTTCGATACAGAGATACAGATACTCAAAAGTATCTCTGAGATAGTATCGCGATACATTTGTATCGCGATACTGCCCAGCCGAATTTCGTGGTTGATTTAAAGAGCCTGGACGCTCTTTGGGGCACTGGTAGTACCCTAGGTGACTTGCCGGGCTAGAGAGATATGCTGGGGCCCCTTACGCATGAGCGTCTTCTAGCCGGTCAACCTTAGCAAGATAATTAAAATAGCAAATAGGCAACGTGAAACAAAAGAACTGGAACAACGCTATCAACAAGGTTCGTTTAACACCTTTAAGAAACTCTAGGTCTGCGCACCTAAACCTCCACGCCTCCCACGAGCGTCCCGACGCCTCCCACGTAGCAGTGTGTACTATCAACTTGCCTGTAACTCGCCAAACGCCAGCACAAGACGAGCAACCATACTCCTAAACTGCACCCCGCCCTATCCCGCTGGATGAGGCGCAAAACCCCATTACTCGTAGACTGGGAGATCTGATATACTGGGCATAACTCAATGCTTTCGCGAGCGTGGGAATTATTGATGCGACATGTCAATGTGAAAAAAAAACATAATTCTTCACGCGCGTGACCCTTTCAGGCAAACACAAATCGTTCGTTCTAAAATTCGTATCCAAGCACTGGACAGCGCAAAGGAGTTTAGCTCAAATGGCCCAACTTCACAGCATGTGCAAAAGATTCGCTGATAGCAACTCAAAATTTCGGAACGATCTAACCAGCGTCGCTGCAGTGCTCCGGTACCGCAGAACATTTATGGAACTCTCAATATAGCGGCTAGCACTTACGCAAGGCTTCAACAAATACTCTCCACTAGTGACCGCGATTATTTGCTTAAATGCAGCCAGCATTCCTCTCAACTACGCCCAAAGCCACCAACGCTTCGAGAGCGACGCGGGCCAGTGACGGACTATGTCGCGCGGAACGCTGAAAGAGTCGACAAAAGTTCATTATCATCCGAATTGCGGTGTCATTGTGAGCTACGTTGCTGGGACAATCATCCAGCATATCCAAATACTCATTTGGCAGGCATTATTAATATAAACTAGGCAAACACTTACTGAAATGGTTCCCCAATTTTATATACATATGTCTTTTGGGCGGTCAAGAAGCAAGAAGCTGCATGTGACTTTAGGTAGGAACGCAGCAATGGATAAAAACCTCACTTTGTTACAGTTTATATTTCTGGGGTAGGTGTCAAGACGGTGGTTACTGTTGCAGTTATTGTGCTCTGCACACGCATTAAAGTCGCTGTTTTGGCGAGCAGACGCAATGTCCCATCTTTTTCTGCTGTCGTATGTTGCGTGATAATTTCTTCTTGCGAATTAAAATGTCCTCTCATGAACTTATGTACATCTTCTACATTGAATATAGGGCATTCGACATATTAATTTAGTTTTCTTTTCTATTTGTGAAGATATTTATTGCTTAATTAATCATTGAATGTTTGTGTTAAGGTCTTAGCTAAAAAAATATTGGTTTTTTTTTTAAAAAATGATTGTTCAGTTTCATTTGAATTTCAGCCCTCGTTTTGTGGCTCAGTAAAACGTGATGTTTTTGATATTTTCATTATGTTGTACAGCTGACAATACACTAGTGATATAGGTAGAGTGCCGGGTCGGGTTTAAGCAATCCTCCCCCTTCCTTCTCCCTTAAACGTATTAGTGGCTGTATCGCTAAATGGGCATAAGAATAAAAGGCACCACGCTTTTTGCCTCATAAACACACACGGAAATTGAAGGAAGCGAGTATTTTTTGTTGGAGTGGAATTTGCTGATTGTGGTTATCATTTTTAAGATAAAGCGCGTTAGTTATAGTTCGTGAGAGGTAGTGGAAGCTTCTTTCAACTTTTTCCACTTTTGCAGAGCGAACATTGGGAAAGAGGTGATTTCCTTTCCAACAGCGAAAAGAGGCAACTGATTTGTCGAAACCAACATTAGCAATTATTTGGGCTTGTCTTGATCTTTTGAATTTAAAGTTTGACGCCACTTTGTGTGTTAGTTGACACGCCACAAAGTAGTAATCTGCTAATTTTTTTCTCAATCACAGCAGAATCCTCAAAGACACCTAGTGCTGGTATTAAAATATGGCCGATGCGGGAAGTGACTGATTTTGTTCCTAAAACTTCTTGTCGGGTTGGGCCATCAACAACTTTTTCAAAGACAAAGTTTGACAATATGTTAATATAGACGCAAACGGTAGAATTGCTGACGTTCATTGTGTACATATTAAAGTCACCCACCAAACAAAGTTACTGCATATAAGATAATGTAGAGAGAGCTGCCTGCAGCTTATTTAGAAACATTCGAAAAATTTTTGAAGGACGCCTCTAGAAATATAAGAAAGAAAGTTAGAACGTGGAATTGTCAAGATGTTATGTAGATTTTAGACATGATACAAATCTAGATTAAGAGAAACTTGCCACTTTTGATTTACAACGACCGCGATGCCTCCACTACTACGATTTGAACACGTAAAACAAAATTTGTTGTAGTCACCGAGAGTGAAATTGACAAAGCATTGAGTCGGATACATTAACTTCCATAGGTATAATTGCATTGACATAAAATATCATATTTTGAACCATTATGAGAAATGATCCCAATATATTTGAAGGCGAGTTATTAAAGGAGCTGTGCAACGATATTCAATTGGAATGTTTTTCACTTTACACGAGCTTACTGGCACTAATGGGACTCAAGGATACTCTCATGCAATGCCACTGGCCAAGAAACTCCTTTGTTGCGGTGTAATTTCAAGGACAAAAGCGATCATTTTCATTCAATCTCTCCCTTGCAAAATTCGATGACGTAACGCGGGGATCGCAGTACACCCGTATGACGATATTTGAATGCGGTTCATAGATTGGACCCGAGCATTGCGTGGGCACTCGATTTAGGCTCGTGATAATTGATAGCTCGAGAAGCATTCGAGTAGTGGCCCGTGTCCAATCGCTGCAACGACGACAATAGCCGAGCCATAACAATGTCTGGAACTCAGCGCGTGTCCTGTGCTTTGCCAACCCCAGCGCGTGGCTATGATCAACATTGGCGGCATATAATCGGCTCCAGATCACGTGGCCGCTTGTTCTGGCTGCGAGTTGAGGGCGTGAACGCTGCTCGTTGTTTTTTAATTTTTTTCTGGGACTTCTAATGCGTCGGGTGAAAAACGAAGGCGTGTTTCATAGGTCATTAACGTCAGGGATCCGTTCTAAGCGGTATTTGCGCAAAGTAAAAAAATTGTTGCATAGCCCCTTTAACATTAAAACTTATTGCAGTGGGAATAGCTGGTACTGATAGCTGACACGATTTTCGTAATATCACCTACAGAGTTGATCGGTAGGAGAAGTGAGCCTTTACTCTTTTTTGCATAGATATGTGCATGTTTCTCCCAGATATACTTGAAATGTATATCTGGGTGAATGTAATGTAAATCTTCGTTTCAGACCTCCGCAAGACGTGCGTCGAGCTGCTACTGCGTGCTCCGCATCAGAACGTTTTCTTCAGCCACCCGGCTACAAGCGTCCAAGCCCTATCGGAACCGCAACGTCACGGGAACTTGTGAGAAGAATGGGATAGAAACACCAACCTCTGCATTCGCCGTTTCACCTTTTCTGCTTCGTTGCATTCCTCCGCAAGACGTGCGCCGAGCTGCTACTGCGTGATCCGCTTCAGAACGTTTTCTTCTGCCACCCGGCTACAAGTGTCCCAGCCATATCGGAACCGCAACGTCACGGGTCCTCGGGAGAAGGATGGGCAAGAAACGTGCACCTCTGCATTCGTCGTTTCGCCATTTCTCCTTCGTGGCAGACCTCCAAAAGACGTGCGCCGAGCGGCTACTGCGTGCTCCGCTTTGGAACAATTTCATCTGGCCCCCGGCAACAAGCATCGAAGCCATATCGGAACCGCAAAGTCACGGGTCCTCATGAGAAGAAGGTGCAAGAAACGCCCACCTCTGCATTTACCATTTCGTCATTTTGCTTCGTTGCATACCTCCCCAGGTAGCACGCCAGAGGAATGCCGAACTTGGGCGAAGATCTGGCAAACATAAGGACCCAACTTTGGCGCAGTTAGGTTTTTGCACCATGGCACTCATCAGTGCCAAAGTACGGTCCCTAACTATAGCCTTAGTTGGGCGATTCTAAGGCATGCCAAAGTTTTGCTCTTTGGTGCGGCAGTGGAGTGCCAAAGTTGGTGCCATACTTGAGCCATAACTGCCGTAGTAAATCCTAATCTGGGAATTCGGGGCATGCCAAGGATTGGCGTTTCTCTGGTCCACCAGAGGAGCACCAGAGTTGGTGCCATACTTCAGCCATAACTGCCAGAGCAACGTCTAATCTGGGAATTCGGGGCATGCCAATGTTTGGTGTTTCTCTGGTCCGCCAGAGGAGCACCAAAGTTGGTGCCATATTTCAGCCATAACTGCCAAAGCAACGCCTAATTTCGGGATTTGGGACGTGCCAGAGTTTGGCTTTTCTATGTTTTTGACCCAACGATGCTAGATGAGAGACGAACTGTCAGAAAATGAAGCCTAACTTTGGCACTTGTTTGGCAATTTTGCCCCAAAAATGCCAGATCTCAGCCGAACTACGAGGAGGTAAGCCTAACTCTGGCACATCTGTGGCCATTTTGGCCCAAAGGTGACAGATGACTGCCAAACTATAGGACAGTGAAGCCTAACGTTGGCACTTGTTTGGCGATTTTGGCCCTAAGATGCCAGTTGTCAGCCAACTACAAGCCACTGAGCCTAACTCTGGCACATCTGTGGCGATTTTGGCCCAAACGTGCCAGATGAGAGCCGAACTGTAAAAAAGTGAAGCCTAACTTTGGCATTCCTTTAGCAATTTTGGCCCAAAAATTCCAAATATCAGCCGAACTACCCGGCAGTAAGCCGAACTCTGGCCTTTGTTAGGCGATTTAGGCCCAAATATGCCACATGACAGCCGAACTACCAGGCAGTGAAGCCTAAATTCGGCACTTGTTAGGCGAATTAGGGCCAAAATACCCAGACTCTGCCAAGGAAGGCCAGGTTTGGCTCTACTTTGGCTTTTTCGGGCATTTAAATGCCCTAAACTCCCAGACAAAAGCCACAGTTTGGCCCAAAACTCGGTGCTACCTGGGTCCGCAAGACGTGTGTCGAGCTGCTACTGCGTGCTCTGCATTCAGAACTTTTTTGTGTGCCACCCGGCAACAAGCGTCGCAGTCATAGCGGAACCGCAACGTCACGTGTCCTCGTGAGAAGAAGGGGCTAGAAACGCCAACCACTGCATTCGCCGTTTCACCATTTCTGCTTCGTTGCAGACCTCCGCAAGATATGCCTCAAGCTGCTACTACGTTCTCCGCTTTGGAACATTTTTGTCTGCCACCCGGCAACAAGTGTCGCAGGCATAACGGAACCGCAATGTTGCGGGTCTTTGCGAGCAGAACGGGCAAGAAACGCCAACCTCTGCATTCGCCGTTTCGCATTCTCTGCTTCGTTGTAGACCTCCGCAAGTCGTATGTCAAGCTTCTACGGCGTGCTCCGCTTCGGAACGATTTGATCTGCCACTCGGCAACAAGCGCCGCAACCATGTCGGACCGCAACGTGACGGGTCCTCGTGGTAAGAACGGGCAAGAAACACCCAACTCTGCATTCGCCGTTTCGTCGTTTTTGCTTCGTTGCAGACCTCCGCAAGACGTGTGTAGAGCTGATACGCTACTGCATTCTCCGCTTTCAGAAATTTTTCGCCTGCCACCCGGCAACAAGCGTCGCACCCATATCAGAACTGCAACGTCACGGGTCCTCGTGAGAAGAACAGGCAAGAAACGCCCACCTCTGCATTTGCCATTTCGTCATTTTGCTTCTTTGCAGACCACCGCAAGACGTGTGTCGAGCTGCTACTGCGTGCTCCACTTCAGAGCATTTTCGTCTCTCACCCGGTAAAAAGTGTTGCATCCATATCGGAACTGCTTCGTCACGGGTCCCTGTGAGAAGAACGGACAAGAAACGCCCACTTTTGCATTCGCGTTTCGCCTTAACTGTGTTGCTGCAGACCTACGCAAGACGTGCGCGGAGCTGCTACTGCGTGCTCCGCATCAGAACGTTTTCTTCTGCCACCCGGATACAAGCATCCAAGCCATATCGGAACCGCAACGTCACGGGACCTTGTGAGAAGAACGGGCTAGAAACACCAACTTCTGCATTCGCCGTTTTGCCTTTTCTGCTTCGTAGCAGATCTCCGCAAGACGTGCGCCGAGCTGCTACTGCGTGCTCCGCATCAGAACGTTTTCTTCTGCCACCCGGATACAAGCATCCAAGCCATATCGGAACCGCAACGTCACGGGACCTTGTGAGAAGAATGGACTAGAAATGCCAACTTCTGCATTCTTTGTTTCGCCTTTTCTGCTTCGAGCAAGACCTCCGCAAGACTTGCGTCAAGCTGCTAGGGCGTGCTCCGCTTTCGAAGTTTTTCGTGTGCCACCCGGCAATAAGCGTCGCAGCCATATCGGAACCGCAACGTCGAGGCTCCTCGTGAAAAAACGGCCAAGAAACGCCTGCCTCTGCATTCGCCGTTTCACCTTTTCTGCTTCCTTTCAGACCCCCGCAAGACGTGCGCCGAGCTGCTACTGCGTGCTCCACTTTGGAACTTTTTTATCTGCAACCCGACAACAAGCGTCCCAGCCATATCGGAACTTAAATGTCACGGGTCCTCGTGAGAAGAACGGGAAAGAAATGCCCACATCTGCATTCGCCGTTTCGCTTTTTCTGCTTCGTTACAGACCTCCGCAAGACGTGCGTCGAGCTGCTACGGCGTGCTCCACTTCAGAACTTACTCGTCTGCCACCCGGGTACGACCGTCCCGGCCATATCGGAACCGCAACGTTGCGGGTCCTCGTGAGAAGAAAGGGCAAGAAACGCCAAACTCTGCATTGGCCGTTTCGTATTTTCTGCTTTGTTGCAGACCTGCGCAAGACGTGTGTCCAGCTACTACTGCGTGCTCTGCTTTAGAACGTTTGGTCTGTCATCCCGCTACAAGCGTCGCGGCCATATTGGAACCGCAACGTCACGGGTCCTCGTGAGAAGAACGGGCACGAAACGCCTACCTCTACACTTGCCGTTTCTCCTTTTTTGTTTCGCTGCTGACGTGCGCAAGACATGCTTCAAGCTGCTACAGTGTTGTCCGCTTTGAAACTTTTTTGTCTGCCACCCGCCAACAAGCGTCGCAAAAATAACGGAACCACAATGTCACGGGCCATTGTGAGAAGAACGGGTAAGAAACGCCAACCTCGTCATTCGCCGTTTCGCATTTTCTCCTTCGTTGCGGACCTCCGCGAGACGTGCGTCGAGCTGCTACGGCGTGCCCCGCTTCCGAACAATTTCATCTGCCACCCGGCAACAAGCGTCGCAACCATATTGGAACCGCAACGTTACGGGTCCTCGTGAGAAGAACGAGCAAGAAACGTCCACCTCTGCATTCGCCTATTTCGTTTTCTTTGCTCCGTTGCAGACCTCCGCAAGACGCGCGTCGAGCTGCTACTGCGTGTTCAGTTTTGGAACTTTGTCATCTGCCACCCGACAACAAACATCGCAGGCATATCGAAACCGCAACGTCCCGGGTCCTCGTGAGAAGAACGGGCACGAAACGCCTACCTCTGCACTTGACGTTTCTCCTTTTTTGTTTCGCTGCTGACGTGCGCAAGACATGCTTCAAGCTGCTACAGTGTTGTCCGCTTTGAAACTTTTTTGTTTGCCACCCGCCAACAAGCGTCGCAGAAATAACGGAACCACAATGTCACGGGCCATTGTGAGAAGAACGGGTAAAAAACGCCAACCTCTTCATTCGCCGTTTCGCATTTTCTCCTTAGTTGCGGACCTCCGCGAGACGTGCGTCGAGCTGCTACGGTGTGCTCCGCTTCCGAACAATTTCATCTGCCACCCGGCAACAAGCGTCGCAACCATATTGGAACCGTAACGTTACGGGTCCTCGTGAGAAGAACGAGCAAGAAACGTCCACCTCTGCATTCGCCTATTTCGTTTTCTTTGCTCCGTTGCAGACCTCCGCAAGACGTGCGTCGAGCTGCTACTGCGTGTTCAGTTTTGGAACTTTGTCATCTGCCACCCGACAAGAAACATCGCAGGCATATCGGAACCGAAACGTCACGGGTCCTCGTGAGAAGAACGGGCAAGAAACGCAAACTTCTGCATTCGCCGTTTCACATTTTCTGCTTCGTTGCAGACCTCAGCGAGACGCGCGTCGAGCTGCTACGGCGTGCACCGCTTCCAAACCAGTTCATCTGCCACCCTGCAAAAAGCGTCGCAACCATATTGGAACAGCAACGTTAAGGATCCTTGTGAGAAGAACGGGTAAGAAACGTCCACCTCTGCATTCGCCTATTTCGTTTTCTTTGCTCCGTTGCAGACCTCCGCAAGACGTGCGACGAGCATGCTACGGCGTGCTCCGCTTCGGAACTTTTTTAACTCCCTACCGACAACAAGCGTCGCAGCCATATCGGAACCGCAACGTCACGGGTCCTCGTGAGAAGAACGGGCAAAAAACGCCACCTCTGCATTCGCCGTATCGCATTTTCTGCTTCGTTGGAGACCTCCGCAAGACGTGCTCCGAGCTGCTACTGCGTGCTCTGCTTCGGAACTTTTTCATCTCTCATCCGGCAACAAGCATCAAAGCCATATCGTAACCGCAACGTCGAGGGAGCTCGTGAGAAGAACGGGCACGAAACCACTACCTGTGCATTCGACGTTTACCCCTTTCTGCTTCGTTGCAGACCTCCACAGGATGGGCGTCGAACTCCTACTGCGTGCTCCGCTTCAGAAATTTCTCGTCTGCCACCCGGCAACAAGCGTCCCGGCCATATCGGAACCGCAACGTCACGGTCCTCATGTGAAGAACGGGGCAGAAAGGCCCACCTCTGCTTTCGAATATTTCTTCTTTTTTGCTTCATTGCAGACCTTCTCAAGACATGCGGCGAGCTGCTACTGCGTGCTCCGCTTCACACCGTTTTCGTCAGCCACCCGGCAACAAGCGTCGCAGCCATATCGGAACTGCAAGCTCACGGGTACTCGGTAGAAGAACGGGCAAGAAACGCCCAACTCTCCATTCGCCGTTTCACCTTTTCTGCTTCGTTGCAGACCTCCGTAGGGCGTGCGTCAAGCTGCTACTGCGTGCTCTGCTTCACAACGTTTTCTTCTGCCACCCGGCAACAAGCGTCGCAGCCATATCGGAACCGCTACGTCGCGGGTCCTCGTGAGAACAACGGGCAAGAAACGTCCACCTCTGTATTCGCGGTTTCACCTTTTCTGCTTCGTCGCAGATCTCCGCAGGATGTGCGTCGAACTGCTAGTGCGTGCTCCGCTTCAGAAAAGTTTCGTCTGCCACCCGACAACAAATATCGCAGGCATATTGGAACCGCAACGTCAAGGGTACTCGTGAAAAGAACGGGCAAGAAACGGAAACTTCTGCATTTGCCGTTACGCATTTTCTGCTTTGTTACAGACCTCCGCAAGACGTGCGTCGAGCTGCTACGGCGTGCTCTGCTTCAGAATTTTTATCTGCCACCCGGCAAAAAGCGTCGCAACCACATCGGAACCGCAACGTCATAGGCCATCGCGAGAAGAACGGGCAAGAAACGACAACATCTGTATTCGCCATTTTGCATTTTCGGCTTCGTTGCAGACCTCCGGAGGACGTGCGTCGAGCTGCTAGTACATGCTCCGCTTCAAAGCGTTTTCATCTGCCACACGGCAACAGGCATCTCAGCCATATGGAAACCGCAAAGTCGAAGATCCTCGTGAGAACAACGGGCAAGAAATGCCCACCTCTGAATTCGCCGTTTCACCTTTTCTGGTTTGTTGCAGACCTCCGCAGGATGTGCGTCCAGCTGCTACTCCGTGCTCCACTTCAGAACTTTCTCGTCTGCCACCCGCCAACAAGCGTGCCAGCCATATCGGAACCGCAACATCACGGGTCCTCGTGAGAAGGACGGGCAAGAAACGCCTGCCTCTGCTTTCGCCGTTTAGCCTTTTCTGCTTTGTTGTAGACCTCCGCAAGACGTGCGTCGAGCTGCTACGGCGTGCTCTGCTTCGAAATTTTTTATCTGCCACCCGGCAAAAAGCGTCCCACTCATATCGGAACCGCAACGTCACGGGTCCTCGTGAGAAGAACACAAGAAATGCCCACCTCAACATTCACCGTTTCGCATTTTCTGCTTCATTGAAGACCTCCGCAAGACGTGCGTCGAGCTGCTACTGCGATCTCCGCTTCAGGACATATTCGTCGGCCACCCGGAAACAAACGCCGCGGTCATATCCGAACCGCAACGTCACGGGTCCTGGTGAGAAGAATAGGCAAGAGACGTCAACCTCTGCATTCGATGTTTTGCCTTTTCTGCTTTGTTGCAGACCTCCACTGGACGTGCGTGGAGCTGCTATTCGTGCTCCTCATTTAGAACTTTTTCGTCTGCCACCCGGCAGCAAGCGTCGCAGCCATATTCGAACCGCAACATCACGGGTCTTCGTGAGACGAACGGGAAGGAAATGCTTACCTCTGCATTCGCACTTTCGCATTTTCCGCTTCGTTGCAGACCTCCGCAAGGCGTGAGTCGAGGTGCAACGGTGTGCTCCTCTTCGGAACTTTTTTATCTGCCACCCGGCAACAAGCGTTGCATCCATATCGAAACCGCAACGTCACAGGCCCTCGCGAGAAGAACGGGCAAGAAATGACAACCTTTGTATTCGCCGTTTCGCCTTTTCTGCTTCGTTGCAGACCTCCACAGGACGTGTGTGGAGCTGCTAATTCGTGCTCCTCATTGAGAACATTTTCGTTTGCCACCCGGCAACAAGCATTGCAGCCATATTCAAACAGCAACATCACGGGTCTTCGTGAGAAGAACGGGCGAGAAATGCTCACCTCTGCATTCGCCGTTTCGCCTTTTCTGCTTCTCTGCAGACCTCCGCAAGACCTGCGTCGACCTGCTACTGCGTGCTCTGCTTCAATACTTTTTATATGCTACCCGGCAACAATCGCCGCAGCCATATCAGATCCTTGATGTCATGGGTCCTCGTGAAAAGAATGGGAAAGAAACGCCCACCTCTGCATTCGCTGTTTTGCCTTTCCTGCTTCGTTGCAGACCTCCCCAAAACGTGCACCGAGCAGGTACAGCGTGCTCCGCTTCAGATCGTTTTTGTCTGCCATCCGCCAAAAGCTTCCCAACCATATCGGAACCGCAACGTCACGGGTCGTCGTGAGAAGAACGGGCAAGAAATGCCCACCCCTGCATTCGCCGGTTCGCCTTTTCTGCTTCTTCGCAGACCTCCGCAAGACGCGCGCCGGGCTGCTACTGAGTGCTCCGCTTGAGAACGTTTTCGTCTGCCATAAGGCAACACGCTCGCAGCCATATCGCAACCGCGACGACAATGGGTCCTCGTGAGAAGAACAAGGCAAGAAATGCCCATCTCTGCCTTCGCCGTTTCCACTTTTCTGCTTCGTTGCAGGCCTCCACAAGACGTGTGTCAAGCTGCTACTGTGTGCTCCGCTTTGGAACTTTTTCATTCTGTAACCCGGCAACAAGCGTCACTTTCATATCGGAACTGCAACGTCACGGGTCCTCGTGAGAAGAACGGGCAAGAAACGCCTGCCTCTGCATTCGCTGTTACGTCTTTTCTGCTTTATTGCAGACCTCCGAAAGACGGGCCTCGTGCTGCTCCTGCGTTCTCCGCTTTAGAACTTTTTCGTCTGGCACCCGGCAACAAGCTTCGCAGGCCATATCGGAACCGCAACGCCACGGGTCGTCGTGAGAAGAACGGGCAAGAAACGCCTGACTCGGCATTCGCAGTTTCGCCTTTTCTGCTTCGTTGCAGACCTCCACAAGACGTGCGCCGAGCTGCTACTGCGCGCTTCACTTCGGAACTTTTTCATCTGTCACCCGGCAACAAGCATCGCAGCCATATCAGAACCGCGATGTCATTGGTCCTCGTGAAAAGAATGGGCAAGAAATTCCCACCTCTGCATTCGCTGTTTCGCCTTTTCTGCTTCGTAGCAGACCTCCGCAAGACGTGCGTCGAGCTGCTCCGGCGTGCTCCGCTTTGGAACATTTTCGTCTGCCACACGGAAACAAGCGTCGCAGCCATGTCGCAACAACAACGTCATAGGTCCTCGTGAAAAGAATGGGTAAGACACACCCACCTCTACATTCGCTGTTTCGCCTTTTCTGCTTCGTTACAGACCTCCACAGGACGTGCGTCGAGCTGCTATAGCGTGCACCTCATTCAAAACTTTTTCGTCTGCCACCCAGCAACAAGTGTCGCAGCCATATCGGAACCGCAACTTTTTCATCTGTCACCCGGCAACACGCGTCACTGTCATATCAGAACCTTAACGTCACGGGTCCTTGTGAGAAGAACGGGCAAGAAATACTGCCTCTGCATTCGCTCTAACGTCTTTTCTGCTTCGTTGCAGACCTCCGCAAGACGTGCGTCGAGGTGCTCCTGCGTTCTAGCTTTAGAACTTTTTCGTCTGGCACCCGGCAACAAGCTTCGCAGCCATATCGAAACCGCAACGCCACGGGCCCTCGCGAGAAGAACGGGCAAGAAACGACAACCTCTGTATTCGCCGTTTCGCCTTTTCTGCTTCGGTGCAGACCTCCACAGGACGTGCGTGGAGCTGCTATTTGTGCTCCTCATTCAGAACATTTTCGTCTTCCATCCAGCAACAAGCGTCGCAGCCATATTCGAACCGCAACGTCACGGGTCCTCGTGAGAAGAACCGGCAAGAAACGGCTGCCTCTGCATTCGCAGTTACGTCTTTTCTTCTTCGTTGCAGACCTCCGCAAGACGTGCGTCGAGCTGCTCCTCCGTTCTCCGCTTTAGAACTTTTTCGTCTGGCACCCGTCAACAAGCTTCGCAGCCATATCGGAACCGCAACGCCACGGGTCCTCGTGAGAAGAACGGGCGAGAAACGCCTGACTCGGCATTTGCCGTTTCGCCTTTTCTGCTTCGTTGCAGACCTCTGCAAGACGTGCGCCGAGCAGGTACTGCGCGCTTCGCTTCGAAACTTTTTCATCTGCCACCCGGCAACAAGGATCGCAGCAATATCGGAACTGCAACGTCACGGGTCCTCGTGAGAAGAACGGGCAAGAAATGCCCACCTCTGCATTCGCGGTTTCGCCCTTTCTGCTTCGTTGCACACCTCCGCAGGACGTGCGTCGAGCTGCTACTGCGTGCTCCGCTTCAGACCTTTTTGGTATACCACCCGGCAACAATCGCCATAGCCATATCAGAACCGCGATGTCTTGGGTCCCCGTGAGAAGAACCGGCAAGAGATGACCACCTCTTCATTGGCCATTTCGCCTTTTCTGCTTCGTTGCAGACCTCCACAAGACGCGCGCCTTGCTGCTACTTTTTGCTTCTTTTCAGAACGTATTTGCCTGCCACCCGGCAACAAGCGTCGCAGCCATATCGGAACCGTAACGTCATGGGTCCTCGTGAAAAGAACGGGCAAGATACGCCCACGTCTGCATACGCCGTTTCACCTTTTCTGCATCGTTTTAGACTTCTGCAGGATGAGCGTCGAGCTGCTACTGCGTGCTCCGCTTCAGAACTTTTTCGTCTGCCACCCTGCAACAAGCGTCCCAGCCTTATCGGAACCGCAACGTCACCGGTCCTTGTGAGAAAAACGAGCAAGATACGCCATCCTCTGCATTCGCCGTTTCATATTTTCTGCTTCCTTCGAGACCCCCGAAAGACGTGCGTCGAGCTGCTACTGCGATCTCCGCTTCAGGACGTTTTCATCTGCCACCCGGCAACAAGCGTCGCAGCCATATCGGAACCATAACGTCACGGGTCCTCGTGATAACAACGCGCAAGAAACGCCGGCCTCTGCACTCGCCGTTTCGCCTTTTCTGCTTTGTGGAAGACCTCCGCAAGACGTGCGTCGACCTGCTACGGCATGCTTTGCTTAGGAACTCTTTCATCCGCCACCCGGTGACAAGCGTCGCAGCCATGTCGGAACTGCAACGTCACGGGTCCTTATGAGAAGAGCCTGCAAGAAACGCCAACATCTGCATTCGCCGTTTCGCCTTTTCTGCTTCATCGCAGACCTCCGCAAGACATGCGTCGAGCTGCTACGGCGTGCTCCGCTTCGGAACTTTGTCATGTGCCACGCGACAACAAGCATCGCAGCCATATCGGAACCGTAATGTCACGGGTCCTCGTGAGAAGAACGGGCAAGAAAAGTCAACATCTGCATTCGCCGTTTCGCCTTTTCTGCTTCGTCGCAGACCTCCGCAAGACGTGCGTCGAGCTGCTACCTCGTGCTCCGCTTCGGAACTTTGTCATCTGCCACGCGACAACAAGCATCGCAGCCAAATCGGAACCCCAACGTCACGGGTCCTCGTGAGAACAACGGGCCAGAAACGCCTAGTTCTGCATTTGAATTTTTCGTCTTTTTTGCTTCATTGCAGACCTCCTCAAGAAATGCGTCGAGACTGCGTGCTTCGCATGAGGGCGTTTTTAGATAAGATCGAACAACCATGTCCGGTGACCATTTTTAATTTTGATGAAATAAATATATTGTTCTGGCTTTATGCCCAGAATAATAAAACCAATCCTTGTTTTCGCAAGAAAATGTTTGTCTTTGCAAAACAAAATTTGTAAGCACCTCCTCAGTCTCAAGCGTGTTTTGCGTGTCGCGCGATGTTGACATTTCGGGCGGCTTCCCCCGAAAAACTGTTCTTGCTACGGGTCTTCAAATACTTACTAACATATTAGGCATAGGAAGGATTGAGAAAAAGTTTTAATCACAGAGTATTAGGGTAGATATTTTGAGGAAACAAATCGCAAACACGGCACATTGCGCAATAACGCTCTGAATTCAAGAATATTTTTCTCCGTATTTATAAAAGCTAAGGTCTTCAAATTTTGCCAGTGTGTTGACCTGCTTATAGTTCATCTTTGCGTGAAATATTGTTGTCCTGATTAGCAGGCGAAATTTACAAGAATTGTTCACACAGGGATATTTAACTAAAAATGCATTATTTTGAAAATCATTTTAAAAAAATGGCCATCTTTAATTTTCTTTAAACTCTCTGAAATTAACGTTTATAATATGTACTAACAGACTGAGCAAAAACATGATGCAATATTTGTGTTGCTTTTAAGTTATAAAGCGAGAAGGATGGCCAAATTGACGCTAACACTGTATCCATAAATGGTGCGTGCACATACCCGTTCTTCACAATTTCATTTTTATTAAAACACGTAACAATGCTACAGGGTGGTCAGGGAAAGACGAATTGATAGCACGGAGGTGGACGTTAGTTTTGAAGTTAAATTCCTAATACCCTTTTTCGTACAACCGACCCAAAAATGCACATGGGCCAGAGCGATCGAGGTGCGCTACCCTGTAAAATGCTTCGCGGGTCCTATTTAACAGCTGGCTTATAGCGTCTCCGTCTATGCGACGTAAAGGAAGAAACCAGAACAACTTTCCAAACAGACTAGCCTACAACCTTGGCGGTAACATGATATAGGAAGTAGGGTGCGGCAGAACCTGAACCTGCGCCGCTTGTGAGCGCCAATAGATCCGCTGCCATGGAGTGCCGCACAACGGGTAGAAAATAAAGATATATAAAAAAAGAAAAAATAATTGCAATTGAATGAAATTTTCTGTAACTTAATTTATAGGACAACGGTTTGGAGAATCGTGAAATCTAATTTGGGTATGCGCATGTGACCGCCGCAAGTGATGGTGCAACAAGCCACTTTAAGAACAAGTACCAACTACACGAGCTGCAGAGCCACAAATACACGTGAGCGAGGTGTATTTTTTCCGCAGCTTCACTTGGGAAGGGTGCCTGTGATTGGATCGGGGGTCGTGTCAAGCACCAGGCAACGTTGTACAGCCTCCAACGGCCCACCAAGTCGATGCTCAAGTCGGCGTCAGAGATGGTTGCCCCACTGAACACTAAACTGCCGAACGTGAAACTAATCCACCTCCCGAAAGCTGACGTCAAAGCGCTCAGGGACATAAAAGCAAAGAACTGGGACTCTGTTTCCGTTGTGCGTGCGATTCATTCCTGTCACTTGTGGCAGGGTACGCGGTCCGACACTTCGCAACCGCAGCTGTTTTAGCAAGAGCAGTAGAGGCAGAAAAGACATATCTTTAAAAGTAGTGTCCTATGGCTGCGAAAAGCAGATCGAGGTCGCGAGATTGCGGTGCCACTAAGAAGAAACGAACGGTGATCGCTACAGGAAAACCGCGAAAAAAATGTTCCTTTTCGGAGTGCCTGGACAGTGCCATGACCAACTCAGGTCAGCGTCCAATACAAAGAATTCACAATTTATGCAAATATAGAACAGACGCGTTAAAAAGATTTTTAAAAATTTGAATTTCCAGTCTTTTAAGATGCGGATCGATAAACCTCTAACTTGCTTCGTAATCGATAATACATGTTTACCTACTTTTATTTCATGTAGAGTCCCTGCACAAAAAATGTCAAACTTAAGAGACAACAGTTTGTCTTTAATAAATATCCAAAAAGACGGTTTCACAAAAGTCGCAAAAACGAGAGCGTATACCGGCAGCGACTTTGTGAATTTTTTTTTTCCTGAAGAGAAATTTTATGTTCGGCAGAAAAAGTTTGAATATGTTTTTTTTTGCGCTTGCACAACAAGTAAAACATATCATTTGCTAAAAATAAAAAAAAATGTCGACAGGACATGGTCGTTCGATCCTTTCTGAAAACGCCCAATACAAACAATATCAGGCCATCGGAATTCTTTTTGCTTTTAATTATCTTTTTTTCTTCTTTTCTACGTGTTGTTTGGCCCTCCACTGCGGCGGAGCTATTGGCGCTCACAGGCGGCGCAGGTTCAGGTTCTGGCGCACCCTACTTCCTATATCATGTTACCACCAAGGTTGTAGGCTGATTTGCTTGCAAAGTCGTTCCGGTTTCTTCCTTTACGTCGCGTAGACGGAGACGCTATACGCCAGCTGTTGAAACAGGAACCGCGAAGCATGTTACAGGGTAGCGCACCTCGATCGCTCCAGCCCATGTGCATTATTGGGTCGGTTGTACAAAATTGTATTAGGAATTTTCATTTCAAAACTAAAGTCCACCTCCGTGCTGTTAATTCGTCTTTTCCTGACCACCCTGTAGCATTTTTACATGTTTTAATAAAAATGAAATTGTGAAGAACGGGTATGTGCACGCACCATTTATGTCAACCGCGTTAGCGTCAATTTGACCATGTTTCTCGCTTTATAACTTAAAAGCAACACAAATATTGCATCATGTTTTTGCAGACTCTGTTAGTACATATTATAAGCGTTAATTTCAGAAGTTAAAGAAATTAAAGATGGCCTTTTTTAAAATGATTTTCCAAATAATGCGTTTTTAGTTTAATGCTCCAGTGTGAACAATTCTTGTAAATTTCTTCAGCTGATCAGGACAATAATATTTCACACAAAGATGAACTATATACAGGGAAAAACACTGGCAACGTTTGAAGACATTAGCTTTTATAGAGACTGAGAAAAATATTCTTGAATCCGGAGCGTTATTGCACATTGTGCCGTGTTTGCGACTTTTTTTCTCATAATATCTACTCTAATACTCGGTGATTAATACTTTTTGTCAATCCTTCCTATGCCTAATTTGTTAGTGAGTATTTGAAGACCCATAGACAGAACAGTTTTTTTGGGGGGAAGCCGCCCGAAATGTCAACATCGCGCGATACGCAAAACGCGCATTGGACTGAGGGGGTGCTTACAAATTTTTTTCGCAAAGGCAAATTTTCTTTTCCGAAAACAAAGATTGGTTTTATTCTTCTGGGCATAAAGCCAGCACAAAATATTTATTTCATCAAAATTAAAAATGGTCACCGGACATGCTTGTTCGATCTTATCTGAAAACGCCCATGAGAACTTTTTCGTCTGCCACCCGGCTACAAGCGTCCCTGCCTTATCGAAACCGCAACGTCACGGATCCTCGTGAGAAGAACGGGCAAGAAACGCCCACCTCTGCATTCGAATATTTCGTCTTCTTTTCTTGATTGCAGACCTCCTCAAGACATGCACCGAGCTGCTACTGCGTGCTTCGCATGAAAACTGCCACCTGGCTACAAGCGCCCCAGCCATATCGGAACCGCGAAGTCACGGGTCCTCGTGAGAAGAACGGGCAAGGAATGCCCACGTCTCCATTCGCCGTCTCGCCTTTCCTGCTTCGTTGCAGACCTCCGCAAGGCGTGAGTCGAGCTGCTACTACGTGCTCCGCTTCAGAACGTTTTCGTGGTCCACCCGGACACAAGGGTCGCCGCTATATCGGAACCGTAACGTTCCGGGTCCTCGTGAGAAGAACGGGCAAGAAACGCCTGCCTCTGCATTCGAAATTTCGCCGTTTCTGCTTAGTTGCAAACCTCCGCAAGACGTGTGTCGAGCCGATGCGGCATGCTCCGCTTCGGAACTTTTTCATCTGCGACCGGGCAACAAGCATCGCAGCCATATCGGAACTGCAACCTCATGGGTCCTCGTGAGAGAAACGCCCTGTTCAAAAAGGCCAATATGACCTCGGCTTATTGGAAATATTGTATTCCAATGAAGTTGATGGAAACCAATAAAAACCCATTGTTATCCGATTAACCCAATACGCACGATAGGAATTCTCATCGGAGCACAATATCCCAATATATTGTGTGGTTATTGGTATGCAACAGGATATTGGAGCGTAATTTGCGGTTATTGGTGTACAACACGATATTGGAGCACAATACCCCGATATAATGCGCGGTTATTGGAAAAGAATACGACATCGCGTGCATATTGGTGACCGACAGGGACATACTGTAACGGCCACACGATATATAAATATCAGTTGTCGACCACGGGCCCAAAGGAGAATACATGACATCGCGTGCATATATCTCTGAACGAATTCCAAGTTACCAACATGAATTACGTCGGCATATACCGCGGATTAAGAGGAAACGTAGCACAATATTGACCGTTCGTGAAGCATCATGTTGATATCGGTATGCCCACATAGACGACATCGCGTGAATGATAACGTAAAACAGCACGAGTTACCTTACGCCGATACGCGAGAGAAAGATATTGGGTGGGGATACACACGGAAGACAAACGTTCTGTGTTGTGAACACATTAACATTGATCGACAGTGCAAGTATGTACAGCTGTTGGTACGGCACACTGTACACACAGCGTCGCTCGCTTGAAATGCTAGACAACCACCAAACCATTCAGAATAACTAGCTGGAACACCCGCTACTTACCTTTCAATGAGAAAGCCCAATAACGACGTGCTTATTGGAGTGATCGTATTCCAACAAATGTTTATTGTATTTGTAATGCAACAAATGTTTATCGTCGAACAATAAACCCAACTTTCCGCGATACAATTCGATGTTGCAACACAACATCGCAATACAAGAAGAAACTATCGGTGTTGGAACACAAATCGAACGCCACACGTGACAATGTCAGTTAAGATGATAAAATAATAAGGGTGAATAGGTTTGAGAGGACACGTGCATGTAGTTCCTACGCGCATTTATCGATATTTACCCACCTTTCTGGTAATCCTACCTCGTACACAAAATCCACGACAACAAGCGACCACATTTCACCCACCACTCTTCGTCGTCTGTTTCGCGAAATTCATACACAGTATAAAAAAGGACTTGAAAAATACGTGTACTGGAGTCATCAAACGATACATCACAGTCTCGCTTTTTATATGAGTTTCCATGATTCCATCGTCAACCGGCGCGCGCGCCAGTTCGCGTTCCGGTTGGAGTTCCTCTGTTCGAAGGGCGCAAGCCTGCGCCATAGCCGAGGTCAAGCCAGTGCCCGGTTACTGCCATAGACCCAATGGAGTCGATTTCTGGATAAACTGGGCGCTCAGCAACGCTTACGTGGTCGGAGGTGATCATTACTGCAACGAATCGGTGACTCATGGCTCTATCGGTAAATTGCGAAACTAAAATAAGATACAAAAACCGTGTTCATAAAATACAGAGCTACCGTTTGAATTCTGACTTTTGTCGCCGTCGAGCTAGCCTAAGCGGCTTTCCAGCCGTTTGCGAAGCCGAAACCACTCAAAATTCAACATGCCGTTCCCTGCCGCTGCTCCCTATCGCAGTACCGCCGGTACCGCGGCGGGTTTTGTTTGGAAATTTACGGTTCGTGCGTGGCATGCCATTTTTCATGGCAAAGGAATTGTAAGTTCTGCTTGCCTACCTTGTATCCAGCAGTTGAGAGTCCGTTTCTTTTCGTCGGGTTCTTTCAGGGAATCGGAACAGATGCAGCATTTTTCGCACTTGGTGACGCACTTATTCAGTAATTTGCATGACAAATAAAAACAATTTACACTGTCACTTGAAACAAGCGTTGCTATGCAAAAAAAATAACCCGTGCAGTATCTACGTTAGCAAGAGGTGCTACAGTGAAGTAAAATGTGCGACATTTAGCGCAAACACGACATGTACTTTTTCACTTCCAATTTCACTCGTAAACTCAGATGCAACTATGGCGCGAGAATAACTATGGTCGATAACGTGGTCGATCGTTTCGGTCACACCGCTATATAAGTCATTTTTTCGGGGACTGATTTGTGTTCCCATACAATTCTACCTCATCACGTTAAATAAAAAAAAAAACGGAGTATGGACTATGGACAGCTGGCTTGGGAACGAAATGGGTAAATACATGTTTTTATATTTTTAATGTGGTCTCTGTGAACACACACTTAAAAAAGAAAAACAAAGAAATAATGTAAGTGAGAAAAAAAAGCATAGCAAAGCTCTTCGGTTACATAATTTACCCAGAGCCTCACCATTGTCAGATAAGACAATGATGGCTGGCAATGGTTAAAATTTTCAGGGGTTTCCAGCCTGAATCCTTTGCAGTTCTTTCCCTATCCTAGTTGCAGATGACGAAAATGAACAACATACAACCTTTAATGTTTATTATTTCTTATCGCGGCATTGATTCATGATTATGGATGACTTACAATATGAAGAATTGCTTTGCGGGCTGGAGATCTCCATATTAAAATAAAATACTGTAATAGCAAACACAAGTGTGTGTTTCCGGGGCATAAAAATACAAATATAGTTTCCGATATGTGTTAGAAGCAAACCCAGTATGATGTAAACATGCAGCCCTGCCGAAGAATTGTATGCAAACTGCCCTATCGGTGAGGTATGTCTAGAAAGATTTAACTGGTTATTGGTTGTGGAATCTCAAATACCAACCTGAAAGTATATTACGATATATATTAATTGTTCAACCTGTGTAATAAGACAGTAATGTAAACTTTTCAGGCTCAAATATTGTCGAGCAAAACTTGTGATCTCAAAAAATGAAACTCTCCAAGTGCTGTAATCTGAATTCTTGCTCCAAAGGTTCTGGCATCACTGGCTCGAAACAACCCGTTCCCGCCCCCTCCCCCCCTAAAAAAAATGAACTGCCTAAAGGTTGTTGGCCCCCAGCAGGCTAACAACTTGTCTGAATAAAGTGGATGCTCAGACGCTTCTGTCATGCAAGGGGCAACCTGGGACAACATTGTCTCTCGAGGATCTCAACAAGCACAGCCGAAAGATCTCATGCAAAGTTAAAGGTTGCGCCATTCTGACTGGTCTTTGCAAATAAAAAGTTAACACAGTGCATTGTTATTCGGGCAAACTTATTTGTTGGTTACTTACAGACGTAAACCAAAATTTTTATACTCATATTCCTTAATATTGTGTAGACCTTGCTGCCTGTAGACCACTTTGGCCGGTATTTCTCATTTCTCTTGGCCTCTTGAGCTTCCGATACCTGTCGCTTGCGCCGTCGAGTTGATCCATGCGTTGAATCAGGTTTTCTTGGTGTGGGCCACCGAGGTCCTATGATGCCCATGGGATGGACCAGCCACTTCATTGTTCTTTCTCGTTTTCTCTGTATGTTTGTTCTCTATCCTCTCGGGATCTGCATAGGACAATGCAAGAACACATTAGTTTGTATCGTCGGGACACATACACTCGCAGAAAAGTAACAGGGCTACAAAACATTCCATAGGCGAGCTCCTAGAATCCTTTTGTTTTTGTGATCATCCTCTTTGCCCCAGCCATTTTCATTTTGCATTACAGTTGACCGTAGATTAGACTGGATAGATCACTACGGTGGAAACTAGCGTGCTGATGGTTACATATTCAGCTTGATAGGCTGGCCAGCAATCAAGTGCGCTTCACAAAAACGTGACCACGGACATCACCTTTTGTTTATTGGGGTTCTCTGTCCCTGAGGCTTGTTTGAGTGATTTTCATGCCTTGAGAATCTGCATGGATACAAAAAAAGAACACATAATACAAATTTTCCTATTTTATGTGCAACAAACGAGAAAAAAATGCCTAACGTGAGTTTTAATTGTTTTAAGGGAAGTGCGTTGGTAGGTGAAAAAACTTGCGAAAGAATTACACATAGAAGGACGGATAGCACATCTCTCCATCAAGCTCAGCTGTTTGCATTCTGCCCTTGTATGCGTGATTCTTTCGAGAATTTAAAAGTGTCTTTCAACATAAAATTATTTTACTATCCAGCTTTCTTTAAATTTCTAAAAGAAACAAAACATGGCTAACTAGTGGCAGGGCTGTAAAAGCATCTACGCGAGATACATGAATAAAAACAGGCACATATTGTAAGATATGAACTGTGAAATATTATAAAACTGGCAGAAGAATATTTATATATAGACTACAATTTACTTGACGGGGATCAACACTGTTGTCCACGAAATCGACAGAAGGTAGATGAGGTGAGATTTCGCCAAGTCTACAGATCATAAAATATTTGCAGGACGGTCTTCATCCACAAAACCATGTGCTAAAAACACTCGCCGAAATGTGTGCATCGCAATAAAATCGCGGTGGCATTTCGTGAATTCTGATGATAAAACCATATGTTCACTTAGCTAAAACAGTACAAAACGCTCAAATGGTGCGATTTGTGGCCGGCAGTTCAGCTTAGAAAAAGTTTCGATTCGGGTGAAAACGTTCAAACTCACCGTCGTCAGTTGGGATCCGAACGAACGGGTGCTTCTTGTCCCCGACGCTCCTTGGGCACCATTTTGCGTAACCGCACGATTGAGGCAGTTCAAAGACACGAAAAGCCTTCCACTTGCCGGAGAGTGAGAGGCTCGCGCAGTGCAATGATCGAGGCGCCGACGCTTGACCCACCGAAGGCGAGCGAAAGCGCGAAATCCACGAGCAGACTCACGGACGCCTCCACAATGGTCCACCGGTTTCGGAGCGAGCAGAGCGCGAGCGCGCATGTGCCCAGGCAGCGGTTTCATTTTAGGAGCGCAAAAAACAGAATAAGTTAAAATTTAGAGCTTGCGATGTTGACAGGAACTTAAAAAAATGCTATATTTTTAGTAATACGTAATTTGTATTTAGTGGAATAAATGCAGGTACAACCAGAGCTAAATGAAGTTTATTCATTATTGTTTTGGTTATTTTTTAGTATTGAGCGCCTCCGACCACGGAAGCGCTGCTGTACACCTCTATAGTGGCGCCATCCGTGTTCCGGCCGCGCAACTCGCTCTGTGTCCGGGGTTGGCAGAGCCTGGCCAAGCCGCCAAGCCGGCGAGAGAGCTGCCAAGCCGAGCCGCCGAGCATGGAACTGCGCAGCTGAGCGAAACTAGCACACTTTCAATCGCTTCGAAAAGTACGTATGCACGACTTTATTACTTACAGCATTGAGTGCTTTGGTGTACACGGATCAAAGTAAACACCGAAGGACAGAAAGGAGACATGAAGTTTTGAAATTGCAGCTTATTTAAACGGGTGTCCCCTGTTGAAAGCCTCTAGCTGTGCCGCTGTGCTCTGTTGCAGGCGTCGTTTCGACTGCGTGTACTCCAATGTAACGTCAGTCAGTGCACACACTCGGCTAGGTTTGCTATCCTGTTAGCTCATGTACGAAATGGACGTAAAAACCAGCGCCGCGTCTCTTTTGGATACTCAGCCTCCAGCCCCCTTCATTCCGGCGTGCTTTCAGCCGCGACCGTTTGACGCAGTGGATTCGCGGGCTCCTTCGAAGAGGCGTTGTTTGAAGCTGACGAGTCGCCGAAGTGTTACCGGAGCTTCTGTTTAGGAAAGTCACGATCGAGGCTCGGCTCTGAGCTCGTACTTTTTTCCTCCCGTTTAGACCATGAGTGCCGACCACTGCTCTGTGGTGCCGACTGGCGCCGAACGAAGTTGAGAAACCATAGCGAGTGAGTCAGATTTTTGCGACGCTGCCCAACTGCGCATTGCAAATAGTGCAAAAAAAACGCGTTTTTTATTTTT
>JABSTQ010002619.1:0-24604 GCA_013358835.2 Ixodes persulcatus | reverse complement strand
GGGAGCGACACAGTGGCTTCCTGTTTGTTTTTAAATGGCGATTAGTTTTATGGAGGCGAAACTCCGCAAGGAATAGGCCACTGCTTATCTGTTTCCAGGTATTTTGAGGGCGTCGAACAACAAAATTACGAACTTTACTTCGCGCCGATACACTTTGTAGTGTTTGTGCACATATATGTACCTCTGCCGTCAAATAATCGCAATTCACGCATATGTGTCAGTAACTCTATGAATAAAAGAGTGGTCGCCGGTCGACTAATCACAATTTTGTTTACCCTGTTTATTCATGTGGGAATAACATGAGCTCTGTTTTCTTACAAATGACGGGACGTTTTGTAGAGTGTTTGTATAAGGAGAAACGACGTTTTCTTAGTGTAATAAAATGAATTTTTCAGATAAAAGAAATATCCTTAGGCTGTTCATTTACCAAAAAAAAAAAAAACTTGCGTTATTGACGAATAACGTAAGCCCTGTTTTTTTTTTGTTTTTTTTTTTCTAACCGATAAGCTTGTCTTAATCTACCAGAACCGTTTCCTTATTTTGACCGACATTTTCCGGATATTTCTTGTTATATCACAAACCTTTCCTACATTGTAGGTTCATAAATACCGTAAATACCTTGGAATCACTTACAGGATCTAAGATTACACTTCAATTTCTTTCTTTAATGAACACCCAAGCCCTACTATCATAAGTTATATTTACCAGATTTACAAAATGAAAAAAAGAAAGGGCAACCTGCAGAGGAGCCGGTGCGTAATAACCACGATGTTTAAACCCTGAGGCTGGGAAGGAAACTTGAACATATATTGTCTCTACGCTTGTCTGTCTCTTCTAATATATCTTCAAGTTTCCTTTCGAGTTTCAGGGTTTAAGCATCATGATTTACAAAAATGGTTATTAAACACATTAGCTAAAGCAGCATCCCTAATTTATCCACCTTTAATATTTAGGTTTTCTAATTGGTCTTGATACCGATTGTTCTTCAGAAGCGAATTGACTTTTTTTTCTTTCAGATAACAGCGTCCAAGTGATGACTGAAAACTATTATAATAATACCGTTCCCTAAAATTTTGCTTATCCTCTTGTTTTTTTTTAATTATTCAACTTTTAAAATAGTATATTTTTTATATTAATATTTGATGGAAGGTTGGAAGTAATTCATGGTTAACGAATTTTCCTGGACGTTTTAAATGTATTAAAGGAAAAATTCTCCGCGTACAATTTTTTTTAAACTTCTGCAAAAAAAGGTTCGAGGTACAGCTAAGCACTTCTTACGAGTTGTGAATGCAAAAACATGCATGCCGTTCTTCTGCTCCCTTTCTTCGTCTGCGGCGTATTTGCGTCGACGGCAGAGCGCGCGCTGTCCTCGCCGCTCTGACCTTGGAGGCTTGGACGCTTCGTGTTACCGGCGCGCTGGCGGCGCGGACACGCAGCGCCATGGGGTGGCGGTCGTTGCGACTGACGCGCAGCGGCCAATGGGAACCTCGTTCCTTGAAACTAGGACGCGCGCCAGCCAATGGGACCGAAGCCGAAATCCACCAGATTTCGGCTTTACTCTGATCCTTTGGGATCGGGGAAACCAGGTTCCGTTTGGCTAGGCTTTTCGCGCGGCTTCAAAGCTGATGACGTCGGTTCACTGCATGGGACAGTCAATGCTTTCGCATTAATATATCATAGGCGACTTCAAGATATGTTGCTAGGGACATAATTTCAGACTGTGCTTTCTAAATTCACAACAAATTGGACCCAGATTCTGAGGAGTGATGTTTTGAAATTGTCTAGAAGTCTGGGCATTTCTTTTAGATCGAAACACATCTCTCACGCATAAATATATTGAAAGCTGGTCACTAAGATAAGAGTTAAATATACCTCCTTTAACATGAATACTGTCAATTTGTAATAGAAATGTTGAGAAGAGTTTTCCCGTGCGAATATATCCGAATGTTTAAAGTAATATTTCGAATTCGTATATCATTACCTTATATTAATTTTAAAATCTCCTCCAATTAGTACACTCAAGCTATTGTCACTACCGAATTGCAAAAGCCTCTAAAACATAAAGAAATTCGCAATATTTCCGTCTGGCGGGCGATACACCACGGATGAGCATATTATCTGATTTCCCGTCTCTCTATTTCCCAGGCCCATATCCTTCGTAAAATTCAGAGAAACACACTCATCACGCCCACAAAATTTTGTTTATACCGTTTCCGCGCTGATCCCTCCTGCCCCAATTGTCCTTAACTCTATGCCAATCTCGCCCACTGTCTCTTCTATTGTCCTTGACGCTTTTCAATCCCCTTTCTACCGCCTCCATCCTCCTCAGTCCTCTTCTGGCGTATACCTGGTTGGCTTCTCCTCGTCAAGAGGACCAGCTCGGCCTAGCGTGGCAGGCGCAGCACATTCTGAGCACTTAATGTATTTTCGTAACCTTTGGTTGTACAACAAAAACTAAAAAAATAACTGAGTGTATGTCTTTTTCAATCAACACGGAGACACTTCTGCAACAATTAGAACGTTTTAAACAATTGATGTTATAGGATGGTAAATTAAATATATCTGATTCGTCAGCATACCGTGTTTCGGGAAACATGATGACATTGAATCGAAATAAAAATTAACTAAAAAACATTCAAGTTCCATCGCTTCATTCCTAGGCGACCGTACATTTAAAGGGGAACTCCGCCGATTTTTCGGTAGACTTCGATTTGGCTGGAAATTTGCAGACCGCATCAATAACCCTTCCTCAACTGATAACCAAAATATTTAAAAAAAATAAAAATTTTCCGTGATGTTATTGAATTCTCAAGTTACGCCGGCCGCGAGGGTTCCAGGAGGCGACTCTCTACTGGCAACAATGAAAAATCCCTACTTTTCCCTACCCGCGTACGTCACGAATGTGCAACGAGCGACTCGGGCAGCCGCGAAGTGGCTTTCCGGACGCCAGCGATCGAGATAATTTTTTTCGCAGCTTCAAGGTTGAAAGTTCCTTTGCAATGGGTAGCAATCTGTGCTCCGCAATTGATTGTAGAAACAGTGCCGGAAAAAAACTTTTTTTTACCCTTGTTTTTGTGGGCGAAGAACGTCAAGGTGCTTTTGCGCGAGCTGTGTGCTGAAAGAACTAGCGTCATGTAAAACATTTTCACTTTTGCTCGGAATACTTTATAGACGCGTGCTACGAGTTGAGTATCCTTCACCAGCTGGAACAGCTTCAAGAGCGGCAAGCGCAAACTCAAGTCGGCTGTGACCATTACAACATCCGTCCAAAAAAGAGCGCTAATAATATCGAGAAATATAGTACACAATCTAGCACTATAGTCGACATTTTGCACAGTCACATTTGTTATTCACAATTGGTTCAGTGATTTTTTTTAGATTTTTTATAAACACTATATTTGTTTCGGACGTCGAATTTAGTTCGGGCTACTCTCGGAGTTCCACTCACGCGGCCGATATGTTTAAGACGAGAAGTGAAACGTCAAAAGAAAGTTCAAGTCCGAATTTAGACACGACTTTCGACATATTGCTATTCCTGTCTGCTATTACAGAGGTTTATGTAGCAGGTGTTTAGCTCCATTAATATACGATAGAGCCTCGCCTGGTTTGTCAAATGATTGGCGTGCAATAAATTCTGCAGAAGAAGTGATGAAAACGCCTTTAATTTATTCTATTGCGAAGAAATTTTATATAGGGCTGAAAAGTTTTTTTTAAACCATGAAATTATTAATGTCGTTGAGGGGAGGCATGCAAATTTACAGCTGATAGAAACTGTGTTAAACCAACTTAATTAAAAAAAAAAGAAATCTTATATAGATTTATTCCCTTCTCATGCGCTCTCGTGGATGGGTGTTTGAACGCGCTGCATTCTACTTCAAAAGTAAAAAGAAAAAATAAGGGTACACATTTTTTAGCAACTTTTGTTAACTTATTTTGAATTAAAAGATTTAAGATGTCTTTCTGTACCTCACGCACTATTGTTTCTTCAAGCAAATATTCTTTATTGGGAGATGAACAGTGTATTTGTGTATTTTATACGCATTCCACTGCACCTTGATGTTTGGTATGGTGGTTGCGAAGTTCTTTTAATCGTGATTTTAACACGATCTTCATGACCAGTAACCTGCCATCTGATCTACACGAATGCAGTTCATTTCATTCTATACATTTCATTGTCTACAAGAATCACAGTCTACATGTCTTAGGTCCCAGCCCAGCACGCACATGTTCATCGCTTTGGAAGGCGAGCAATGTACGCGCCACACGAACGAACGCTGAAAATGGCATCGACCAGAAGCGCTTTTCAGAAATGGTCTACAGATCTTTTGCTAAATTACTTAAGCACCAAGGAGCATATTCATGCCACAGGAGTAGGTACACGTGCTGACGCCTGCAACAGTAACTTTTCAAAAGAAAATCTCAAACAAATGGCACCTTCCTTCAGGTCATACGGGCGTGTGGGGCATCTGCACCCACATTCCGAGCATTTTCCGCGGTGCTTTGGCAATTCGTCAAAAAAAAAATGTATTGCGTGACTCTTCGACCTTTCTTCGCCAGCCATCTTCTAATAAATAGAAAACGGAATTACTAGCGATATCACGAAACTAGCGAGCCGCGGATTAAGCGTAGCGAGTTGCAAAAACGGTTTTATGAAAATTCTATTTGCTCCCGTTTTTTTTTTTACTTTTTTTATAGTTATGCATGTAGGCCAAGACCATACATTGTGCAAATATATATAATTGTCAACTTGAAACAGCACGAACGCCCAGGTTTTCTTGCTGTAAGACGCGAGAAAGGCGGGCGCGCGTACCCGATTGCCGGCCGCGTGCCTCGCTGCACATTCGTGACGTCACGCTTGGGTGGCGGGGAAAACTGGGGAAAAACTAGGGAGAACGATGTTTCGGTTTCGGCAGCAAACAAAATATCACTTTTTTAATTAACTAGAGTGAATCTGGGAGAACGAGATAGCATTTCGGAATCAGGAAGCCATCCGCATTCAGATTATGCCTTTAGATTAGGTAGCTCGATGCGAATCTCCAACCAAGGTGATGTGAAATGTCACCCGGAGGCAAGTGCGAAGAATCCACAATATTTTATTAAAAGAAACAGCAGTTTTGCAAGCTTAATATTAAACTACAAGTGAACCGCTTGCAAATTTTTTTGACTAGTTATCACGGAAGCTCTCTCACCGTCTTTACGCCTAAAAAATAGTTGTCCATTTCTGTGCCAGGGAACTTAATTCTCTTTGTCCATTGTTTGTTGCTCAGACCAGCAGTTCTCCATTTTGCTTCATTTCCGTTTTATGTATACCTCGTTTACAGCGGCCTGCGACCTATTTCTTCGTTGCAGCCACGTGCCTAACCCGACGATGATGCCAGGAATTTTATCCGGTATTGACGGCAAGCGGTGAATAGCGTCAACATCACTCCCAATTAGCTCCGGTACTTCCAGGCTTCACGCCACCTTATTTATTTTTCACATTAGGTCTTCTCCTTCTGTTTTTACAATACCATGCAATTACAGGTTGGGCTTTCGACTTCTCCATCCAAAAGACAGCCACGTAGCTTTCCCAAGCCATCCTGCCATGTCACTCGTCTCTTTCTCATCCTTCTTGCTAATTCCTCTCACATATTAACCACACGTGGTTGCGTCTACGAACTGAGTGACACCAGGTTCTACCGTGGTTCTGTTCAATATCGCGGAAGCTGAATGCGGCTGCGGTCTTTTATTTGGTCGTGTTAAAACAATACAGTAAATTATTTGTTTTTTACCCTCCGCTATTATCGCGCAAGTGAATATCAGCGTTCTAACGATGTGCGTAACTTTGTTAAACTTAAGAACTGTGTTATCGATAGAAATGTAAAATAATTTTTAGTTGAGCAAGTTAATACACCTTAAAACCAAAAAACGCAAACAAAAGAAATCAGGAACAAAACGAAGAATTGGAAGACACGATGCGCTACCGTTAACTGAATTCCTATTTGGAGAAGACG
Organism: Ixodes persulcatus; assembly: GCA_013358835.2. Taxonomy (NCBI): domain Eukaryota; kingdom Metazoa; phylum Arthropoda; class Arachnida; order Ixodida; family Ixodidae; genus Ixodes; species Ixodes persulcatus. Next base: position 18,611 of record JABSTQ010002619.1, on the reverse strand, counting down.
AACATATAGACACTTCGAAGCGAACCATTCGCTCACTATCAAACTTCTCGCGAGATGACTTCAAATTTATTATCTGATAAAAGGATTGACGCGTGTTGATGCACGCTTCATCGCCCTTCAACCTGATTTTAAAAGCATCGAAGATTTCTCTTTCTGTTTTTGTTTTACACCTTCCCACAATTTGCATTTTATTGAGTACAGGAGAACACGGGCACCTGACACAATGAACGCGTCCAAGTTTCCCGAGGGTGACCTCCTTACAGAAAGGTCACGCTCCTTGGTCCTCTTGTTTATGCTAAAGTTCCTAGATAAGAGCATACTACAAAGAGCGACATTCTTTAAAGCGCCAACTGCGTGACGGTGCAGGTTTTAGGAAGCGAATGGCGGATGCACAGCAGAAGACTGAATAGAATGACGCCATTTTCTTCCAGCGCAATGTGCCTTGTCATTTGTAGTGGTTGTCGTTACTTGTAAAAAGAAGTATTAAAGGACTTCACTTTACGCATCTCCCCGATATATGCTCTCCCTCACGTCGTTGGTGTCTTGCAAACCACCGATTTCTCGCAATCTACCTATTTGTTTACATACTTTTTTTTTGTGTGCTTCATTATTCACCCTTGGGCATAATCTGGATCAGTTTGACGGTGCGGTACAGACGACAGGAACCTCGAAACGACCGGCCATTTTTCTAAGATTGTGGGACAATCTATAAATGTACGCAAAACCGCCACTTTCTGTTTTATTAATGCGTGAGCATTAGAACGCTCGTTTTGACGAAACATCGGCGGTGTCTTCAGTTTGTCAGCACCGGGGAGAGGGGGGAAAGAGGGGGGGGGGGGCGGTGACGCGTGCGACGCTCCCATTGGTCAGCAGCGCTGACGTCAGCACGCGTCAACCTCCCCTTTTATCCCCGGCGCTGACAAACTGACAGACACCGCCAGATTTTTGTCAAAACGAGCCCTTTCGTTTTTGTCAGTCACGCGCACAACTGGCGCTGCCAGAGAGGAGGGGGCGCCGCACAACGCCTCCTAGGTAACAAGGCCGTAGTGTTGAATGAGATGGCGTCATCAGAGAAGGCCAACGCTGGACACAGATTGGAAACGAGTGCTGCGTCAGCGCTCCGCTTCGGGTCAAGTTTAAGCCGAATGTTTACGGAATCGTCGTGTCCAATATGTGCCCAGCGTTGTCCTTCTCTGGTGACGCCATCTGATTTAGCACTACGCTTTGCTATTTAGGAGGTGTTACGCCACGGCACGCTGGAATGCGGGTGTACTCGAGTTGCCGCTCTGCCGTAGTAGCAGTGCGTGGGCTGTTGTGCGTGTGTCTAGTTAAAACGGTGGCTGCGGTTCCCTCCACGAGTGATATGGATGCGGCTTCTTGAGTGGTATAGATGGGGTTCTGTCCACGAGTGATATGGTGACCGTATCCAAGGGCGTCGACGTACTCTGACAGGCAGAGTACAAAAAATGGGTGAAAACGAATTACAGGGACATTCATTGCGGAATCCTTAGGGAATGCGTTAGCATGACCCTTGGGAAACGCCACACACATCCCCCTTTGGGAAACGCTAACACTGACTCGTAACGAGGCCAAAAAGAGGCAACAAAAACAGAAGCAAACGAAAATGAAAGACGTTTACAACGCCCTGTAACGCCAAATTAGAGTGCAGCTCTTGAGGAGGGAGAGGAGCGAAGGGTACGTAGGGGAGGGTATACCCCTCCTCACTCCCCCTCACCTCATCAACCTCCCTGCTACTCTTCCCCTCCTCCTCCCCTCATCCTTCAAGCTCCTCCCCTCCTCTCCCCCTCCTCATCCCTCCTCGTCCCCTCTTCCCTTCTCCTCTCCCTCCCCCTCCTCTTCTCCCTCCTCCTCCCCATCCCCTTCTCCTCCTCGTCCCCCTCCCCTCCCCCTCGTCCTCCTCCTCCTCCCCGCGCGGGGCATAATGAGAAATGTCCCATAATGCACCGCGCGGTTACGCCGACGCCGCTCAAGCCGGAAACGGGCGCCATAGAGCTGCGCTCTAAAAGGCAAAAGAGAAAGCCAAAATAGAAAAGTGAAGGGGTCAGCGTTAGCGTTTCCCAAAGGGTGCGTGAGTGGCGTTTCGAAGGGTCATGCTAACGCGTTCCCTAAGAATCCACTAATGAATATTCCTGTAATGTTTTCTTCAGGATGCCTTCCGATTCACTTTCGCTTTTTTTTTTTTTTCATCTTTGACACGATGCTTTAGGCGATTTTCACAAGATTGCCTTCCGGACAACCCGCCTTTTGCAGGCGGCCGACTTGGTTGTGGAAGCACATGTACGCCATGTTCTTTCCTGTCTGCCACATCGCCTCATAGGTAACCTGTTTAGTGTTCACTGTAAATTCGCAGCACAGTATACCTCATGTCAAATCAGCTAGCCCAAATCCAAGTACTGTTAGCCTTCATTTCGAGTGCATCGGGCTTACATGTTCTTCCATCACATCTTCAACGCATTCACGTTTTCATCTGATTCATCGCGGAGGCAAAGTGTAGGACACGCATCCTGACACGCCTTCCCGCACAGCGTGCCAGCACCTGTTGTAATTCCCCTGTTCGGAAGGATGGCACCAGCGGAGAGTACACATCGCGACACTGTTAGCGCGAACACGACATCGGCGCATTTTCGCAATTTACTTCTAAATAGTATTAGCGAGCACGAAATTTTATCACTTACATTATAGAACTAAATGAGCTCTTTCCGTAGCAATAATACCTTGGATGACATCCCTTGGTTTCAAAGAGAAAAACTGGAAACACCGGCGATCGCTTGTTCGCGCTAACTGTGTCGCGCTCTGTACATACAGCAAGGCGCGGTGCTGCAGGATGTTACGATCAAATACTTGGAAGCAAGTAATCTTCTTCAAGCTCAAAATCAAAAGTATGTGCGACTCATCTTTACCACCAACACAGGCTAAGGTAATGTACAAATACTTTCTGGATATAGCGGAAAATCTGCGTGAGAGTCAGTGGAAGGCAAGTTCAACCATATGCCGAGAAAGTTAAAAAAAAAAGAGGACGAAGAACAAAATTGAAAGGCTAATGAATACGATCAATCCAGAGATGATCTCCGAGACATTATGGAAGGGTCCTAAATACGCTGTATAGCCGAAGGCAAGCACAGTGGACTTGATCGGCATGGCACGTCGCAGTGAAAGTTCTGGAAAGGGAGAGAGAGGCGTGCTTAGATGAAGACATCCAGGAGGTTTCTAACAGACGACGAATTGCCAGGCAACCATGCTCGAACAGCAACAACACGTTATTATGACTTAGAAGAAACAACTGCCGCCTCCTGCTGGCTGACGAGACAGGAGAATTTGTCATCTTAAAAAAAGGAACGTACGAGAGGAAAGCCAAGGAATCCCTGCGAAAAAAAACTTCAAAGAACGAAAAGACATGGACGAAAGTATAAAAAAACCAAAGAGCACAAGTAGCATGACAACGTGAAACATTGGGCCTCAACACGATCACCAAGAAAGTTAAAGGAAGCCAGAAACTATGTTTGAATCCATTCTTTGCGGCAAAGACGCATGCCATTTCGAGTGATAATAGAAGACAAAGAAACTTGGCAGCATGTGATCGCTAAGGAAATACAGAAACGCCATCCACTTCTCGAAGTGGAATATCTATTCTTAGGACGCAACTCAAAAGATGTGATCGAATTTGTGAAAGAAACGAAACCCATCGCCGCTTTTTCGGTGGACGTGGAAGATCTATGTATTACAATCCCACAAGAAGGTGCGGCAGTGGAAGAATGCATCGATCCGTACGGCACTGTAAAATTTTAAAACTAAAGTGGGATCAGCACAAAGGATTTCATAGGTCTCATACGAACCTATTGGTGCTCTCTACACGTCATGCTAGAAGGGAAAGTATACCCGTAAAAAGAAGGCATATGCATATGTTCATGCAAAGCACCAGCCTTATGCGACATTTACCTCGCACGAGGCAATATGACATTAGAGCAGTTTTTCCAGGACAACGGAGTAGTAAGGTGTTTCAGATACGTGCATGATTTTGTTGTATGCCTTCCGATAAACAAAATGACGAACATGATGCGCACAAAGACCATGGAGGGGTTCAATCAAGTGCACATGGGTGTGGAATTCGCATTCAAATCACCGGATAGAGACCGCCTACAGTTTTTGGATATCAACATGGTATTTGGGCAAATACACATGAGCTGGATGTACAAAGCGAGAAGGGAGAAAGGAATACTACCTTATGACTTTGGACACTCAAAGTTAGTGAAGAGGAGCATCACCTCAGGATGTGTCTGGCAAGCCATAAGTAAATTGTGTTTCCACAGAGTTTCAGATGGCCTACAAATATAGATAAGCCGACTACAAGCAAGCGGTTACACATAACCTCTAATGGTGGCTATAGCAGAAAAAATTATAAATGCACTCACAGGCAAAGGTAAAACAAAGGAAAAGAATGTAGAAAAAGAAAAACAGTTGTGCTCCCACACATCCACCATTTTTTGCATAGGATAAAAAAGATCGCAGAAAAACATGAAGTAAGAGTGGCCTTATCCGCCCCTTTCAAGCTAGAAGGATTATGCAACAAGATGAATAAACTGGAAAACAATTCAAAAGGTCAAGCATCGTGTAGGATAAAACACAGATGTATGTTCGTGAAATGTATAGAAGGAGTTGTATACAAAATACCACTGACGTGTGGGGTCACGACGTCGCCAACGACGCAATGCACTCACCTCTACTTCTACTACAGGTTAGTTACCTCGACTGCGCTAAAGATTATAGTAGTAGCGATTATTGTCTACTTGCATGCCGTGCCCCTAAGACTTCAGATGGCGTAGTTTTTGTTTGTGTTTGTGTCTTAATACGTACGCCAACGTCCTTTTATCGCACATGGTCTTGTTATTGTCCGGTGACATAGAAAAGAACCCTGGGGCTACAGAGATACAAACTGTTTTAGCCATTGTACAACGGATCGAGCAGGGACAATCAGCCCTGCTTGCAGAAATTAAAGGGGTACTACAACAAAATTTCGACGCTTATTTTTTTGGTCTATAGACTATACGTATTCAAAGGAGCAGTATCACATCGGACACACCAATATCTTGTTAAAAAAGACACGAAAACAAATTTTAAAACAAATGAGCCGATTGGCAAAGAGCACCTGGTGGATGTCGCTAAAGCCTCGTTTGTAATGCCCGTCTAGGAACATCGGCAGGTAGTGACGGTAACGTCATCCCGGCAGCTCTACGGCCAGCACAAGAGAAGATGGGAGGGAGGAACTCCCCACTCAACCGGACTCTCTTTTGTGTGTCCCAGGCGTCGCTATTCTCCCTCTACAAGATTATAGAAGATTAACCCGTCACTCAAAATTCAGACAAAAGCAGCTTTGCGGTTAGTTGCGGTGGCCCGATCTTTGGCGTGCTTAGGTGGCTGGAATGGCTAGGGCATCTTGACGACGTCAGCCTCGCCGCAGCTTTGCTCATCCCGAGACAAACTACGTCACGATTGCGCCGGATGTGACATGCTCTCCGTTGGCTGCTCTCCGAGCGCTTGCCAGAGTTTGCCGTTTATAACGAAAAATACAGTCATCAGGCTCAAAATACAAACGTTCGATTGTCATTTATGGATATTGTGGTGGATATTGTGGATCATATTCAGCCTATTTCTGAACACGACGTGTATATTTCGAATTTCGTTTAAGTATCACTTTAAGACAGTGAAAGAGCGACCAAGATACAACCATACAGGAACAAGGGACACTGACGTACAGGAACAAGGGTCAGGGATTTTATTTGTACATGACATATGAGAGCCCAACTACCCAGAAAACAATTCGCGGCTCGAAATTCGTTTTCGTTCCGCCCGAAAACCGCCGATCGAGAACTGGCCGGTCTGAATCGCGCTCACTCTCTTCTCCGTGGTCACGTGCCGTTTTCTATGGTTTAGACAAAACCACCAAAGATAAAATGGTTGATAATTGGGCTAGTTGGTATTTAAACGTGTGCACTAATACCGTTTACATGTTTAAACACCAAAGATAATGAAAGTCGTGGGTCATCGAAGGCACGCACTCAATTTTAAAGATAGAAACAAAATATGATTCCTATTTTTTTTTTGTGGCTTCTAAAAAGCTGCAAATACGTTGATTGGGGGGAAAAAAAGTACCACGGCCTCGTGACTTCCGCCACCTCTCTCCTCCTCTTTATCTCTTATTCGTCCCCAGACCAGTTTCGGTTTCGGTTTGCAGCATTTGCGTTTTTTTACTTTATTAAAAGTATACGCGACGCTGTAGCAAAATATTGATTAGGTAGTCTTCTGACACAATAATAAATCGCCTGGCAAAAAAATGATAATAAAAAAAAATGGTGGTGTCAGTGTCCCTTTAAGTAAAGACTTGTGGTGCTGGAAAACAACTCTGCAGATAAAATTACACAGGAACAAAAGCAAGGACTTACAACGCTGGAAAACACCTCCGCAGATTCAGGGGGCACAGAGCCAATAGTTAACACTCACGCAATCTCCGAAGACATTGACGTCCTTCAAGAGGCTAACGAGGACTTAAAGAACAGACTGCGTAGGAATAATCTTCTGTTCCTGGGAATTGCTGACTCGCAGTTTGAAACTTGGCAGCTATCAGAAGAAACACTGATCGTTTTTTGTGCGCAATATTTAGATTTCAATCTTGACTCAAACAACATCGAACGAGCCCACCGCATAGGGAAGTTCGCTGCAAATAAAAATCGCACAATCATAATTAAACTAGACAGATTCAAGGACAAGGAATTCATCTTAGCATGCGGACGAAAACTGAAAGGAACTTACTTTGCAATCCGCGAAGATTTCGCGCCAGCGACGCCATTAGCCCGCAACAAACTGCTCGAATTTATCAAAACCTCAAAAATGTTCGTTTAATCTACGGCTCGATAAACTTTTTGTAGTCAATCTCTGCTATGTGTAGGATGCTAAATCGGGAACTGTCATTGAAACTCGCATGTAACTATAGGCCATTGCTCGACTGTCACAAGCCCAATAGTTCTTGTAATTAAACCTGACAGGCTTCTAGAACTTTCTGTAATCTTTACTAGCATAAGCAGTGTCATGTCCAAAAGAGATGACCTACTTAGTATTATTGATGATATCACAGCCGACATTATCATTCGAACAGAAACGAATGACGTGCATGATACTGAAATATTCCCTCCTCACATGGACTATAATGTTTATCGTCATGATCGTTGCACAAGAAGGGGAGGCGGCGTCCTCGTGGCAATAAAAAACACCTCATCGCTTTGTATCAGTCGGAACAACTGACTGCAGCTAATCCGGGTTTGCATCAGCTCCCCTCACTCAAACATTATAATCGGAGTCTGTTACAGGGCGTCTTATAGCGATACTACTTTTGTTGATAAGATGCCGGATGCTCTTCACGAGCTTCAAACCAGTCACCCCAGAGCAGTCTTTTTTTCTATTTGGTGATTTTAACTTTCCAAGCATCAGCTGGTCCTCACTTACGGTGACGAACGAAAGTGCCGTAAATGAATCAAAATAAGTTTTCGATCTCACGCTGGACTTCACTCTCGCTCAAGCAGTTGGTCATCCAACAAGACTCGAAAATACGCTTGACATCGTCTTTTCCACTACTCCCGAGTATATTCAAAACATTATTCATTTACCTGGACTAAGCGACCATCAACTCTTAAACATGATTATGTCATTACCTATTATTTGGAAAATGCCCACTCAAAAATTAATTAAATATTACAATAAAGGAGATTTTGAATCTATCAATAATGAACTACAAACGTTTTACACAAACTTCAGCAGGAACTTTTATTCGAGATCTGTTGAAGAAAACTGGGATCTCTTTCGAAATAAAATAAACAGTCTAATCAACATTTTTATACCAATTCCCCTGGTATTAAATCCGACGGGAACCACCCCTGGTTTGACAAGACACTAAAAACACTACGAAACAAGAAGAAACGTATGTATCGTAAAGCTAAGCGCACTGGTCACGTCCAAGATTAGAACACACATAGTCTACTCTCAAAGAAATACGCAAAAAGTGTCAAACGGGCTAAGGAAAGGTTTTTATCGCTCTAACCCAACCCGATTCTGGCAACTTCTGTCACCCCAATATCACTCCCAATCTCTGTCGCTGACAGACAGCAATAAAGATCCCATCACTGAGAGCAAAAGCAAGACGGCATTAAACGACTTCTCCATTTTTGTCTTCACGGACGGAGGCCTTGGCGAAGTAGCATCTCCCCGCTCATTGTCTAGCGTCATCATGCCACCTATTGTTATGTCATCCGCTGGAATAAGTGCCTTAATTGACAAACTAGAACTATCATCATCTGCTGGCATGGATAACATCAGCACCAAAATCCTTAAAAACACCAATATCGTTGCCAGTGAGTACCTATAACTAATTTTCTTCCAGTCTCTCAATTCGCCAAAATCCAAAAGACCGGAAAAATGGGAAAATCATTCCCGTTCATAAAAGTGGTAAACGATAACTTGTATCTAATTATCGCCCCATTTCTTTAACAAGCGTTCCTTCGAAACTATTAGAGCATAAAATCAGCTCGAACATAATAACTCACCTTAACACGATTAATTTTTTCTACCCACATCAGCACGGTTTCCGTAAAGGTCTCTCGTGCGAAACCCAACTTGGAGAGTTTACTGATGACCTACTTGTGAACATGAATATTAATTACCAAACAGATGGAATATTCCTAGACCTCGCGAACTTCCTTCGATCGTGTTCCGCATCGTCCTCTACTCGCCAAGCTTTCAGCCTTTCAGTTCTTGGTATTGATTCGACTATCATCGCTTGGATTCGGGATTTTCTCACCTCAAGAGTTCACCTCACATCGGCTAATAATCACAAATCAGCCCTTGGTAAAGTGGCGTCAGGAGTTCCACAAGGTGCAGGACTCTCCCTACTACTATTCTTAATATACATTAACGACATTCCTCATGGCGTCCGTTCAAAAATTAGGATATATTCGCCGATGATTGCGTGATATATCGCCCACTCACAAATGATTCAGATCATCTGATATTGCAGGACGACCTAACACAAATTAATGCCTGGTGTGACTGTGAACAATGGCTTAATTATGCCCCTCAACCTGGACAAGTGTAGAGTAGTCTCGTTTACCCGGAGAAAATTTACAGATACGTATTTATATTCACTCGGCGGCACCCCAATTAATACATCATCTTCTTATAAGTACTTAGGAGTACATTTAACCTCATTGCTTCCTTAGGTACCACATGTTGATAATATTATAGCTGAGGCATCACGCACACTCGGATACCTGAAACGTAATTTAAAATCCGCGCCCATTCACCTTAAGGAACTTGCAAACATAACTTTTGTTGGACCAAAGCTTGAATATGCGTCATCCATCTGGCACCCTTCTCAAGCTTACCTCTATAACCTGGAACGCATACAAACCCCCGAAGCCCGATTCATCGCCTCAGTTTATACTCATGACATCATGAACTAGCCTTACTGTCCAATCGAAGATTGAATTCTCGGGTATGCTGCATAAATTCTATATAATAAGATAAAGACGTTTTCACCATTTTTTCTGTGAGAGAATACTGCACGCCAACCATTTGACAAACCAGGCAACGGCTCTCTCGTATACTAATGGAGCTCAACACCTGCTCCCTAAACCTCTGCAATACCAGACGCGAATAGCAATGTGTCGAAAGTCCTGTCTAAACTCAGACTTGAACTTTGTTTAGGCGTTTCACTTATCGTCTTCAACAAATCGGCCGCGTGAGTGGAACTTCGAGAGCAGCCCGAGCTACTCTCGGAGTAGCTCGTCTCAGCTCGGAGCGCGGAGCGAAAGCTTGCGCTGAGAACCTCCTGGGTTCGATCCCCACCCCTCGCCCGTTTCGATCTGCATGAGTTTCGTACCGGCACGCGTTCGTGTTATCACAACTGCGGCTACTGCGTGATGCAGGTTAAAAATTCCAGGTTAGCGGTTGTACTGCACAGGCTAAGTTTCTCATCTACAGCCGGTCACCCGTTGAGGCGTACAAACGCCAAGGCTGTATAAACATACTAAGCAAGACAATTTTTTTACACACGTGACGTCATTCAAAGAGCGCTCCGATGACCACCAGAGAAGAGGGGAAGGGGGAGCTCCCCTCTTATCAGGATCCTCTTTTGTGCCTCCCGGATTTGCACAGGCGTCGCTATTCTCCTCCCAGACGATTATTGAAGAAAAACCCCTCACTCAAAATACTTACAAAAGCAGCTTCCCTCTCCTCCTCTTACATGGTGGTCAAAAGTATGCGATGTGACGTCAGTGCAACCCATGTATAAGCAAAATGCAAAGTAGCAGCTCCCCTCGCGGTTCAGGTGCACTCTGGGTGCAGGAGACTGTCAGCGGGTAGTTTCAACTTCGGTTTCGCCGGGTTGTCGTCTGCTATCATCTCCGCACCGATTGCGCACGTCGTCGGGGATTGCTCTATACTTGCGCACGATGCAGTAAGTACCCTTTTCTTCTTGTCGCTACATATCAGACACAGCGAATAACGAACAATTACGATTTTGCTGGCCCGGGGAGCGAGCGAAAACGCCGCAACGATGAAATCGAGGGAACGCAGATCGACGTACGCCGAACGCCGTACCAGTTCACAGCGTGCATTTGTTTGCAACTTCAAGAACAGCCACTGAGACTAGCACTCGTTTTATAACGCCCTTGCTTCGCCAATCGCTATTTTCAATCAGGCTAACGCGGTACATGAAGGACCTCGCCGTACGAGAATGCGTTCAAGCGCAAACTTGCACCTCTTGATGCATCGCTGTGAGGAGATAACCGCTAGCCTGGGGTCTTTAACGTGCACCACGCAGTAGTGATACACGACCGCACGCCGGTATGAGCATCGTACCGGCGTGCGGTCGTGTATCACTACTGCGTGGTGCACGTTAAAGACCCCAGGCTAGCGGTTAGCGGTTGTACTGCACTGCACTGGCTAAATTGCTCATCTACAGCGAGTGACTCGTCGCAACTTTAAAGGGGCACTGACACACCAAAATCATATTTTTTTTTTATTATCCGAAACGATTGAAAACGATGCCGGGACATTACCCTCAAAATTTGAAACTTTAAAAATCAGTATTTGTGAATTAAAAAAAAAATTTCCAAATGCCGAATTTGAAGTTCCCGCGCCATCCGCGCCAGTGCAGTGAGTCAGATTTTGCGGTCTCCTGCGACTCGACTTTTTTTTGGACCTCCGCCGTTGTCACGGCGACCCCAACCGAGGAGGAGGTGAGGGATAGAAAGGCGCCGGCGGGAAAAAAACCGGTCTTTCTCCGACTCGCCAACGGGCGCTGCCAAGTTTTCCGAGGGAGGATACAAATCTAGGAAGCAACATCACACCGAACTCTGATTTCTGGTATTTCAAAAAGAGGGGCCGTAGTGCGTTCGCAATTGCGTTAAAAAACATGTTTTACGATTGCCGTTATTAAATGTTATAGAAATGTCACCTACAAAGCTTCTAAATTTCCTGATTTTTTACGTCACCGATCAAAAGAAGCGAGGAGGTGAACGCGGGAAATACAAATGCCAAAACAAAAAAGGCGCGCGCGCGCGCGGGAAAATTTTTTTTCGCGATGCGGTTTTTTTTTGCGTGTCTATGACTACAAGTTGCATCGTTTTAGACAATAAAAAAAATACGACCTTTGGGTTGTCAGTGCCCCTTTAAATGGCTGACCAACTACACGCTGTCTAAATACCCCCCCCCCCCCCCCCTCCCCCCAACCCTCGCTGTGAGGAAATTGGCCACGGGAATGATGAAAACAAAGTCGCGATGTTGGGTGCTTGTATCGTTCAATGTGCAGGTTCCTTAGGCATACGTCTTTTAGCCCAACATTTCGTGTTTCATGAAGTGTGCGATTTTCGGATAGTTTATTTGCATGTTTCTCGTTGCAACCTCACATTCGTTATGGCCGCACTCGTCCTTTTGTCCATGTGTCACTGACGAAAACTGTTGTTGTGCAGAGCATTACTCTTTGCTTTTATTTGTTGCAGTGGGTTCATTCCAGTATTTACAAAAATTGTAGTGTTCGTACATCATAGGCCCTAAAGTTATTTCACTTCACAAAAATATATTATCTAAACGGTATGAACAATAGCGTGTACTCCCCAAAAGATAATAACACAATATTGAACATCGCGTGTCCGATTGTTCATACCATTCGAATAATATATTTTTGTAATGTGAAATAACATCGACGCTTATAGTATGTAGGAACACTACAATTTTCCATAAAAACTTCCATGAACACACCGCAACAAATAAAGTCGAAGAGTAATGCTCTGCCACGTCGCTGTGAGGAAATTAGCCACGGGAACAAGGCTGTTATAAAATTGCAGGACTAATCTTAGTGACTGTTCTCGAGGTTGTAAACAAATGCACGCAGTGAGCAGGTTCGGCGTTCGGCGTACGCCCATCTGCGTTCCCTTCGTCGATGCGGCGTTTTCGCTCGCTCCCCGTGCCAACAAAATTTTAATTGTTTCGTTATTCACTGTGTCAGACATATAGCGACGAGAAAACAAAATGGTACTTAATATATATCGCGCGTAAGTGTGGAGCAACCCATGACGACTTTCGGAGGCGATAGCAGACGATAGATGCACAACCCGGAGAGACCGAAATCGGAACTACCCGTTAAGAGTTTCCTGCTCCCAGAGTGCACCTGACCTGCTAGGGGCGCTGCTATTTTGCATATCGCCCATTGAGTTTCTCTGCTGAATTTGGAGGAAAAATCGCTGTCACGCTACCTAAACATCTAGTTTCTCTGCTAAAGTTGGCGGGGAAATCGACGCCATTGCACCTGACGGCAATTTTAAACGATCGCACCTAAAGACTGCATTTCATGCATTATATAACTTTGGAGATTCCTGCCAAATTTGTTTTTCGGTATCGGCGTTTCATGATTAAGTAAAGACAAATGATACAGAGTGGCGCTGTTGTCGTATTTAGCTCGGTCTCGGTGGACGCCACCGGCCCAGGTTTCAACGGTGAGTTTCCCAACTGAGGGTTCTAGTAACGTTGGTCGTGGTTCAGCCGCCCGCACGCATCTATCTATATGTAATACATCCAGTCAGCAGTCGGCGCAGTCAACGTTGGCGCAGTCGGTGGAGTTTGTTTATGGCGGCTAGAAGCGAGAAGTGGTAGAAGAACCATAGTTCGTTGTTCGTTCATGTTGCAACGGCTCCGTGCTCCACTACAGAGGAACACGGCGTACTGGGGCAACTCCGATGCAAGTTGGTCGGGTATGCTACCAGTGTCTCCTGAAGCAGGAACGATACAGAACGAGGCCAGGCACGCCGGGGTACGCATATGGCTAGCGTCTGTCCACATCAGAAAGAAGCGATCTTCCGATATTAATGCAATTAATGCAAATGTTACCGCGAGTTGGACCAGAATAACAAGTACAATCCCTGGAGAGGGGGAACAAGGGACAAAGACAAATCTCAAAACACAGCTAGGTGACTGCAGAGTGGGTGACTGGTGCGCAATCTTCTCGCTGGGCTACAACAAAAGCCGACTACGCGACCCGTCGAGCCTGGACGCACTGTTCAACGAACCATTCGATGAGAGTGCAGGAGGACCACGTACCGTATCGGCTTACGATGCGGGAGAGCCGCGCCGGCCGTGCACTTGAGAAGGCGTTCATGGCCGAAGAGCCTTCGGAGAGGGAAAGCCCCGCGGAGGAACCAACTTCTCCCAACCTTCTCCGCTATCTTCTAGTAGAGGAGGAGGAGGAGGAATCCGCGCGCCGCCGTTCACTGTTTCACTGCACGTCTGGCTGGCTTCCGCATCTTGCGTAACTTTGTCCAGTTCCAGCAGCCGGCAGACTCCTTTTTACACGAACTGGTTTTTATGCGTTGGTTCGAGGGTTTTTAGAGACAGCGTTCCCGTAAGCCGCCAAGTGCAGCTGTAAAAGCGCGAGCGCCTATCTTTTCATTCTGAAAAGCAACAGCTGAAAGTTGGTATGGCATAGTATGACCTTGCCTGTTCGCCTGTGCAATGCTGGAAGCAAGAGAGGAGGAAAGAAAGGGGGGGGGGAGATTAGAGTTTTAGTAGAACGTTCCGATAACCCCCGATAACGATACGATGCATACGTAAATGCGGAGTATCGGGTGTCGTTATCGGAGTCATCGGAACGATGTAATAAAACTATTCAGATAGAGAGAGAGGATAGTTGTTAATGTACAGTCACGAAGTGGTCAACCTGTTTAAGAGCTGATTTAGTACTTCACTACTACTCTGTTGTCTGCTCCCTGCCCGTATTGTTTACATTAAATTTTCCAAATATTTGGGAGGTGATTGCCCACCCCCTCCCCAGGAAAACAGCAGGGTTCTGACGTGCATGAAAACTGGTCAATCGTGGCCGCAAACTTTTCCGAATACGCTGGCCCTCCAAGTCCTCAAGCAACCGACTCGCTGACTGGCTTGGCTTAGCTGTCAGCCGAGGTAAAACAGCCGAAGAAGCCAATGTTGGAACGATTAGCCAAATTCAGTGAGCTTTACGTTCACCGAACATTATGAATGCTTTCCTTTTATCCCAATAAACTATGTTCATAAAAAAATTAAAAAAAAAAAAACATTCCCCGCCCCTTCCCCTTAAAAAAAAAAAAAAAAAGGCTCATCGCAGTTTTCTTTAAACGGAATTTCCCTATAAAGGGATTCGATAAATAAGGGTCCCAAAACCGACACCCGCTAAAATGAGATTGGTGAAAAGGATGCCTTTGGGTGGAGTGCTGCATTCTTTTAACTCTTTCATGACCACGGGAAAAGTAGAAGTTTTCAAAGGATCCATGCATACGCTTTAATTTTCCTAACCAATTTGTGTATGGCGCAATATGACACATAAAAATGTGGTCAAGTAGTTTTTTTTTTTTTTTCAAAAGAAATGGGGGTTCGCAAAATGTGAGAAGAAGATTTTGGAAGTTTTATTTCTTGAATATACAATGCATGTGCGAAAGGCGTATAAACGCCGAAACTTTTACAGCTATGTCAAATTAGACGACAAATAAAATAAATTTTGAATAGTATGCAAAATGTGCCCCACACCCACGGCTATTATTTCTGGAAGTTGGTGTAGTCTAACAATATATTTTTGGTTTGTCGGAGAGTTAGCCTCCATAACACGCGTGCTTTTCAACGAAGGAATGCTTATATTGGTGAAACAAAGATAGCACACCTCGCATACCCAGCAGAATGCTTTCTGTTCAACCTGTTGGGAACATAAAATGTGCACGCCGGCTGAGGAGAGCATTAGAAATTATGGTGATGCTTACAGACAACCATCTGTTAAGCGATGCCTACAACATTATTTAAAGTAAACGCTTTTCTAACTTTTTCCTGTTTAGCTTTCCTCCTCAACTCATAAATCGCGCGTTCTACCAAACAGTTCAAGGAGACAGAAAGGGGGGAGTCCCCTCTTGCTCGGATTCTCGTTCGTGTAATCCCCCTTAGAAGATTAGCTCGTCGCTCAAAATTCAGACAAAAGTTGCTTTCCCCATCCCGTTCACCCCGAAGCTGACAGTGCTATGGAAGCTACGTGCTCCTTAGGCCAGCCACACTTTTGCCACGTGATCACGCTCTCTCGCGAATATCCACGCGCAGAGGATGAGGTCAGGTGATGAGAGGAGGGTGGCTGTTTGGTCCGGTAAGCGCGTAGCTTCCACCACAATGTCAGCTTAGGGATGAAGGGAATAAGTGAGGTCCGGTGTCGTGTGACGTACGTTTGGGCCCGGTGACGCGCTGCGGGGGCCCGGTAAAGCGCTGCGGGGGCCCGGTGACGCGCTGTGGGGGCCGCGGATGTGTCACAGTGAAAAGGCAGAGAGCTTACGAAGGGAAGGATTTACGAAATAGTCCGCTGTGTTTTTAAAATTTTCGCACCGAAAGTCAGGCTTTTGACTTTCTACCTTTTTTTCCTTTAGCCCACTGAACGATGTGCTATTAGTAAAATCCCAATATAAATTGATTCATTCCAGCCCAAAATTCGTTTCATGGGATCTAAAGAATATGCCACAATACAGTTGAATTATGTGAATAATGCCATCTTTGTTACGAAGGTCGATGTAAGCAGTCTCTCGGCACTCACTACGGTGAGGGGACCGTCACTGTAGTGCAGCCGGCAAAAGTGAGGGGGGCCCGTTTTAGCGAATAACGGGGGCGCACGTTAACCCATCAGCCGCGCTGCGCTTACGCCGCTTCGCGGCGACAGTCTCGGCGGCTCATTACAAAAATGTGAACCCACTTGGCCCACCCGATAACGCCGCTTCGCGGCGTCCGACTTGTCGCTATTCACCATAGTGCGGCCGGCAAGAGTGAGGGGGCCCGTCCTGTGTTGTGTGTGATGGGAGCAGTGAGAATTAATAACTTGTAATTTACAAGCACATTAACCCACTCCTCGCGGTCCTGTGTCTGTCCCCTAAATAAAAAAATAAAAAAGTGAAAAAAAGTAAAATTCCGAAAAAATACGGGGCTAATAAAGACACCCTGGCCGATAATGGAAAAGAAAATTAAAAATCCTTAATGGTCGCCAGCTCTTCAAGAACGGGCAACCACTCAGGGGAAGGTTGTTGCATTTTCATCACTTCCTGCAGGTGACACACCGTTTCTACAAAGTACTTGTACACTGGGCGGACGTTGATGTCGGCGTGGCGTACCGCCAGACAACACTGCCAAATACTGTGCAGGCCTAAAAGCATTATAAGACCATAAGGCAACATGCCCTCTCCTTCTACAGACAGGTATCGAATGCCGTGAGGCGACAGAGGTAAGTCCTTCTTTAGCGTTCTCTGCAGAACATCCCAAAAGAACAGCGCGTCCCAGCAGTCGAGAAATACGTGTTCTATTGACTCGGGCTGCTTACAGAGGACGCAGTGCTCTGACCACGCTGTTGGTACGCCTTTAGCGATGAGCCATGTTTTAACGGGCAGGGTTTCACTGTGCAACTTAAAGAAGAAAGTTTTCACGTTCGCAGTGATGTGATTGGCCTAACCTACTTTGGCGCACGTTTCGGAGCAACCAAAACAGTGTTTTGGAGCAGCAAATGTGGCCTTTGGAGCAACCAAAACAGTGTTTTGGAGCTGCAAAAGCGGCTTTTGGAGCAGCCAAGGCAGTGTTTCGGAGAAGCAAAAGTAGATTTTGGAGCAGATATTCTTAGGAAAATAAAAATATTCGCTTTATTGTGTTTGATGTGTGTTGTGTTCTTATGTGACTTGTTGTGACGGAATTCGCTGCTTCTGTTTTTACTGCTCACACATCCCACAAGTGTACAGTGCTGTAGGCATCGCCAAGCAATTTCGAAAAACCGCTTGCCACTGTTTAGTGGTTCTCGACGTGCCAGATTTTCGTCAAAAGTAAGCAAACGTAAAACAATGAATTGCAAGCGTCCCGGCTGGTGCCTCAGTCACGCAATTATGTTCGCATGCACGTGAGGCCAACTTCGGCAGGCTTGCTGTTGGGCATGCTTCGTCGCGCGAGCGCAAACAACGGCTGTCTGATCGAAACCGAAACCATGCCCCTCAGCTCCGTCGCCAACTTATCCCCAAAATTGTACACGAAATGTAACTTTCGAGCATGCAACAAAAACAGTCCAGTGGCGCGTGCTTGCCAGGCCGGCAAACAAGGTACAAGCTAAACACGCAGAAAAATAAAGAATTTGAGTGCATCGATGCAAGACATTGCGAGCCAGCCTCAAAACGTTCTTGGAGCGCTTTGTTCAACAACTGAACTCGAGACAAACAAGCACGCTGTGCGGGTTCAGGGTGCAGACATTGCCCTCTTTCTTTAGCTCAGTTCTCTTCACCAACTTTCTTTCACGGCAGGTTTTTCACGTACTGAGGTCCCCCTCAAAAAAAGGCCCACCGAGACGAATCTTGATTATCAATACTTTGACAGAGCAGTCTTTGAATTAAAGATGGATTTTTGTAGTAACGCATGATTTAAACAAGAACAGGAATGTTGATGAACATGCGACGGTACTTAGTTTCATTTTAGAAAGTACCATATCTGCAGTGATGTGGGGACGGCAACATTCGACGTCGCGCGACCACGGTGACTGAAAGGCAGTCACCAAATATAGTTTTCCCACGGCCGTTGCTTCAGCTCACAAAGTAACTCCAGCCGCGCAGAAACGTGGTTTCGTTTCACAGCATTACTGATACCCGGCACGCTAGCGTCGGAGCGTCTGCACATATCCGCGCCTATCGCTGAAAATATAAAAAGAAGATACGAGAGACGAGAGCCACAAGACGAGAGCGCGAAACGCGAGACGCCGGGAAAACCATGCAAGACCGGGTGGACAATAAATGCAAGGTACTTTGTGTCAGGCGGCCGCTTGAGCCCCATAACATACGTCTTCTCAATTACAGTACTCAGTTTAGTTTCGGTTTTGAAAGGCGACCTAAATTGGTCCTTTGGCGCAGGCTTGGCGCAGATTACCCATATTTTGGCAAAATGTAGCAGGATGTAGCAGGGTTATTCCCCTTGGCGCAGTTTGCGCAATTGGCGCAGCAATCACATCACTGCGTTTCGCGGGAACTACCAATTTT